>CP125977.1:522670122-522800605 GCA_030063025.1 Avena longiglumis
AAGCATTTCAAAGGTGAGATCACCGAAGAAGCCCGAACTCCCACCGGTGATGATGTATTTGGTATGGTCAAGGACATAGAAGTAATCTTGAAAGGGTCCCGCGGTCAATCAGTTCCGAACGACGCCGCATGACACGCACCCATGTGGAAGAAGAAATCTATATTTTGGGAGCTGCCATATTGAAAGTCCTGTGTCCGCTTCAATCGACGTGATGCACGTGACGAAGAATCTCGTGAACCTGCTAGGATTCCTTGGCGTATGGGAAGACAAAAGATACACCAAGCACGGAGGACCAACAAATTATGAAAGACCCAAAGAACATGCATACAGATAATAAGACGGATAAAGGGCGCTACTTAAGTCGTATGCCTATGCTCTTACCAAAGCGTAGAAGGAAATCTTTTTGAAGTCCTTTACAAGATCAAGGTGCTCGGGCTTCTCATCTAATATAAAGGGATAATAAATATAGCAGAAAAGTTCCAAAACCTGAAGTCTCATGACTGCCACGTGATTATGACGCAGCTTAGCTTCCGATTGCATTGAGGGGCTTCTACCGTAAAATGTTCGAGAACCCATTGTGAAGCTGTGCATTCCTCAATGCAATATCTCGTAAGGTAATCAATCCGTATATTCTGCCAAGGTTACGTATGATGTGGTACAATGTCTTGTTAGTTTTGAATTGGTGTTCCCACCATCCTTCTTCAATATTATGACGCATCTCCGGTTCATCTAGTGGAAGAGATTGCCATTCTCGGTCCGATTTCTGCACAATATGTTCCCTTTGAGAGGTTCATGGGAGTCTTAAAGAAATATGTTCATAACCGTATAGACTGTAAGGAAACATCTCCAAGGGATATGGAACAGAGGAGGTCATTGATTTTTGTGTTGACTTTATTCCCGACCTTAAGCCGATTGGTGTTTCGACTCATGCATGAGGGAAGACTATGGAAAAGGCTGGGAAAGAAAGCAATGATATGTAGGGACGGGATTCTTTCACTAAAGCACACTACACAGCTTCTACATAATTCCACCTTGGCAGCTCAGATATGGAGGAACACAAGAATATTGTACGCCCAAAAACCCGGGAAGCCTCGAATCATGGATTACGATGAACACATGAAGTCTTTCGGTTGGATGCGACACATCTCTTGAATGACACCACCGTTGGAGATCGTATACTTGTTGGCGTCACCATCTTCTACTGTATTGAATTTCCAAGGGTACGAAATAAATGGGAATACATTCTACACGATCGCCCAAGATAAAAAGAGCACCAACCAAAATAGTGGTGTCCGCTTTGATGCAATAGACAAGAATGGACAAAAGGACACATATTATGGTTACATAGAGGAGATATGGGAACTAGACTATGGAGTCTCTTTTAAGGTCCCTTTGTTTCGCTGCAAATGGGTCAACCTGAATGGGGAAGGGGTAAAGATAGACCAGTTGTACGGAATGACAACAAAGTGGATCTCAACAATCTTGGTTATAGAGATGAACCATTCGTCCTAGCCAATGATGTGTCTCAGGTTTTCTATGTGAAGGACATGTCCTCCGCATCAAAAAAAGAAAAAATATGCAAACGAATACATCATATGATGAGCCAAAGCCACATAGTTCTTTCAGGAAAAGAAACATCGTGGGAATCGAGGACAAGATGTACATGTCAAGATTATAATAAGTTTGATGAAATTCCGCCTTCACAAAGGAAAACTGACCCAAGCATTCCGTTAAGTAAAGAAGATGCTCCATGGTTACGTCTCAAGCGGTCATAAGGAATGGCATATGCCAAGAAGTTCATGCTCATATTATGTAACTCTAGTTCATGTCTTTGCGGTTTGTGGCTTGACCAAGGATATCTTTCGCGTTTGTGGCCTTTAGTCCCGGTTTTGTAGTCTCGCTTTTAATATTAATAAATGTCTTGAGTGTTAGTCCCATTTTGTGGCTGGACCGAGTGCCTCTATGACCAGTTTCGGAGATGCCGGAGGAGGGCCCGGCATCTCCTCGAAACTGGCCGCAGTGGTGTCCCCGCTCTCAAAAACCATCTTGCAACTTGTAACTTCACTAACTAGATCAATACGCCTGAGCTAACTAATTTCACATATTAGGAGTGCCTCTATGACCGTTTCGGAGATGCCGGAGGAGGGCTCCGTCAGATCTCCTCGAACCCGCAGTGGTGTCCCTGCTTGAAAACCATCTTGCAGCTTGTAACTTCACTAATTAGATCAATACCGGAGCTAACTAATTTCACATATTAGAGTGTTTCTATGACAGCTTTCTGAGATGCCGAGGACTGGCCCGCCAGCATCTCCTCAAACTGGCCGCAGTGGTGTCCTCGCTCGAAAACCATCTTGCAGCTTGTAACTTCACTAACTAGATCAATACGCCGGAGCTAACTAATTTCACATATTAGGAGTGCCTTATGACCAGTTTCTGAGATGCCGGAGGACTGGGCTCCGCAGATCTCCCGAACTGGCCGTAGTGGTGTCCTTGCTCTCTAAAACCATCTTGGAGATGCCTCAAACTGGCTAGAGGACTGACTCACAAGGATGCATATTTATAGTACAAGCAGCTCGGCATAATGTCGACACTCACGACATAATGTCGACACTCACCCCTATTATTAGTGTCGACTCATCTTAGTCTGGTTGGTGTCTCCAACCGACTAAATTCATCTTTAGTCCCGTTGGTGACACCATCCGGGACAAGGTACAAGCCGCACGACATAATGTCGACACTCACCCCTATTATTAGTGTTGTCGCCCACTCTACATAATCCTTCAACGGTTGGTTTCTCCAACCGAGACTAAATATGAACCTCTCTTTATATAGGCATTTCTATTTATTAGGTAACACTTAAGACATTTATTAATATTAAAAACCAGGAAAATCGGGACTAACACTCGTGCCTAAAGCCGCCCCTTTAGTCATAATCATGCCTAGTCCTATAGTACGCAGCCTGTGGTCTTCATCGCCGCCATCATCATCGCCATCGCCACCGCCACTCCGGGATCCTCAGCCCATCCATGGCATATACCGAGGCCATTCCAGCTGGGTTCACGGCGGTGGGAGAGGGGTCTCCGAAGACGATGCCGCCACCGGCCGATGCAGGGGCCTGTGGCGGGTGGACTGTGGGCACCGTGGCGAGGATGGTCTCCCCGCGATGTAGCGCATCACTTTGATGATAGTGGTTCTCCCACCACAGACACGGCCGACTTCGTAGGGTTCACCGGCATGGCCATCACCTCGTACTGGCGAGCTCCCTTTCACGCCTATTAGCGAAGAAGGCATTCCTGTGTCATAGTTGTCGGATCCCATCGATCCATCCGCCTCGGCGTGAGCTCGTGGTAGAAGTGAGTGATGGCCGCTGACGCGGAACCTTGAGGGACAGGAGGGACAGAACCCTCCAGCCAAAGATCCACCTGGGCGGGCGGTACCTGTGGACAAGGTAGTTGAGGCGCACGCCCTCGGTCTCCTCGAGGGTCGAATCTCCCAAGAGGCGTTGTCCATTGTTCTAAGAGAGGAAGGTGTGGATGTGGATAGCCATGACACGATCACCCTAAATATAGAGGAAAGGGCGGAAAACTTGGCGTGAAGCTTTGGGAAATGGCGGAATATCTTTAGTCCCGGTTAGTGACTACATCCGGACTAAAAGCTCTAGTAGAAAGGAAAGGGCGGAAAACTTGGCGGGAAGAGGTGGGAAATGGCGGAATATTTTTAGTCCGGTTTCAGAATACATCCGGACTAAATTTGCCGAACAATGATCATGTTTCAAAAACCCTTTTCCATTTTCTCCGAGCAAAAACGGGTCGCTTTTGTGAAGTAACCACCAAAATGCCGCTTCACAATGCTACCGCCCCATTTTCCTAAAATACTAGACCACCTTACATGGACTATCTCCCAACCGTACATCTCAAACCTTTTCGCCCATCCCGGTAAAAGGATAAATGTCTCGAATTCCAGGAAGTGGGTCCGGTTTGTACTATGTACATGATCTATCGCCTGTGATTTTTGAAAAATCATTTTAGACTAGCAATATGTGGTTTCTTCGAGATCCAATGCAAGTTCTAACGATGCCCGCCCCTATCTTCATGCACACCGTTCGACCATAGTTAGAAATTCATAATTCAAACGGGCATAATAAATTCAAAAAATCCGAACAATGAAAATCCTTCGTGGTGTCATATTATGTTACATAGTTGAAAGGAAAATACCACTTGGTACATTTATCATGTTTCAAAAACCTTCACAAAATGACCTATCATGTTCGAGGTTTCATGGCTTTCGTCCAAATGACCGATGTTATGTGTCAATCACGGCATAGTTTGTGATGTTGTGCCCATATTATGCATGTGTGTGGACATTGGTATGGAGAACAATGTTGCAGGAGGAAGTTTTCCTTTTTGTCGCACGGAAAAGCCCTTTTCCATTTTCCGAGCGCAAAAAACGGGTCGTTTTGTGAAGTAACTACCAAAATGCCGTTTCACAATGCTACCGTCCCATTTTCCTAAAATACTAGACCACCTTACATGGACTATCTACCAACCGGTACATCTCAAACCTTTTCGTCCATCCCGGGTAAAAAGGACAAATGTCTGCCGAATCGGTAGTAAGTGGGTCCGGTTTGTACTACAGGTACATGATCTATCGCCCGTGATTTTTTGAAAAAATCATTTTTAGACTCGCAATATGTGGTTTCTTCAGAGATCCAATGCAAGTTCTAACGATGCCCGTCCCCTATCTTCATGCACACCGGTTCGACCATAGTTAGAAATTCAGATAATTCAAAACGGGCATAATAAATTCAAAAAAAATCCGAACAATGAAAATCCTTCGCGTGGTGTCATATTATGTTACATAGTTGAAAGCAAAAATACCAGACTTGGTATATTGATCATGTTTCGAAAAAACCTTCACAAAATGACCTATCATGTTCGAGGTTTCATGGCTTTCGGTCCAAATGATCGATGTTATGTGCTGAATCACGGCATAGTTTGTGATGTTGTGCCCATATTATGCATGTGTGTGGACATTGGTATGGAGAACAATGTTGCAGGAGGAAGTTTTCCTTTTTGTCGCATGGAAAAGCCCTTTTCCATTTGCCGAGCGCAAAAAACGGGTCGTTTTGTGAAGTAACCACCAAAATGCCGTTTCACAATGCTACCGTCCCATTTTCCTAAAATACTAGACCACCTTACATGGACTATCTCCCAACCGGTACATCTCAAACCTTTTCGTCCATCCCGTAAAAGGATAAATGTCCGCCGAATCCAGGAAGTGGGTCCGGTTTGTACTACAGTACATGATCTATCGCCTGTGATTTTTGAAAAATCATTTTTAGACTCGCAATATGTGGTTTCTTCAGATATCCAATGCAAGTTCTAACGATGACGTCCCCCTATCTTCATGCACACCGGTTCGACCATAGTTAGAAATTCAGATAATTCAAACGGCATAATAAATTCAAAAAAACCGAACAATGAAAATCCTTCGTGGTGTCATATTATGTTACATAGTTGAAAGGAAAAATACCAGACTTGGTATATTGATCATGTTTCAAAAAACCTTCACAAAATGACCTATCATGTTCGAGGTTTCATGGCTTTTCCAAATGACCGATGTTATGTGTTGAATCACGGCATAGTTTGTGATGTTGTGCCCATATTATGCATGTGTGTGGACATTGGTATGGAGAACAATGTTGCGGAGGAAGTTTTCCTTTTGTCGCATCTGAAAAGCCCTTTTCCATTTTCCGAGCGCAAAAACGGGTCGCTTTGTGAAGTAACCACCAAAATGCCGTTTCACAATGCTACCGCCCCATTTTCCTAAAATACTAGACCACCTTACATGGACTATCTCCCAACCGGTACATCTCAAACCTTTTCGTCCATCCCGTAAAAGGACAAATGTCTCGAATCGGTAGGAAGTGGGTCCGGTTTGTACTACAGTACATGATCTATCGCCTGTGATTTTTGAAAAATCATTTTAGACTCGCAATATGTGGTTTCTTCAGAGATCCAATGCAGTTCTAACGATGCCCGCCCCTATCTTCATGCACACCGGTTCGACCATAGTTAGAAATTCAGATAATTCAAAACGGGCATAATAAATTCAAAAAATCCGAACAATGAAAATCCTTCGCGTGGTGTCATATTATGTTACATAGTTGAAAGGAAAATACCAGACTTGGTATATTGATCATGTTTCAAAAACCTTCACAAAATGACCTATCATGTTCGAGGTTTCATGGCTTTCATCCAAATGACCGATGTTATGTGTCAATCACGGCATAGTTTGTGATGTTGTGCCCATATTATGCATGTGTGTGGACATTGGTATGGAGAACAATGTTGCAGGAGGAAGTTTTCCTTTTCTCGCACGGAAAAGCCCTTTTCCATTTTCTCCGAGCGCAAAAACGGTCGCTTTGTGCAGTAACCACCACACTCCCGCTTCACAATGCTACCGTCCCATTTTCCTAAAATACTAGACCACCTTACATGGACTATCTCCCAACCGGTACATCTCAAACCTTTTCGTCCATCCCGGGTAAAAAGGACAAATGTCTGCCGAATCGGCAGGAAGTGGGTCCAAACCTTTGTTTTTGAATTATTTATTTAAATCCAAACACTTTTTATGTTTAAATTTTTTCTAAATTCCAAATTGATATTAAAAAAATATAAGTTAATTCATTTTTAATTGTAAATGGTTCATATTTTAAATGGTTACATTAATTATTTTTTAAAACAGAAAATGTTTTTGAATTATTTATTTAAATCCAAACACTTTTTATGTTTAAATTTTTTCTAAATTCCAAATTAATATTCAAAAATATAAGTTAATTCATTTTAAAAGGTTACATTAATTATTTTTTAAAAATAGAATATGTTTTTGAATTATTTATTCAAATCCATACACTTCTTATGTTTAAAGTTTTTCTAAATTCCAAATTGATATTAAAAAATATAAGTTAATTCATTTTTAATTGTAAATGGTTCATATTTTAAATGGTTACATTAATTATTTTTAAAATGTAAAATGTTTTTGAATTATTTATTTAAATCCAAACACTTTTTATGTTAATTTTTTTTCTAAATTCCAAATTGATATTAAAAAATATAAGTTAATTCATTTTTAATTGTAAATGGTTCATATTTTAAATGGTTACATTATTTTTTTTAAAACAGAAAATGTTTTTGAATTATTTATTTAAATCCAAACACTTTTTATGTTTAAAATTTTTCTAAATTCCAAATTAATATTCAAAAATATAAGTTAATTCATTTTAAAAGGTTACATTAATTATTTTTTAAAAATAGAATATGTTTTTGAATTATTTATTCAAATCCAAACACTTCTTATGTTTAAAGTTTTTCTAAATTCCAAATTGATATTAAAAAATATAAGTTAATTCATTTTTAATTGTAAATGGTTCATATTTTAAATGGTTACATTAATTATTTTTAAAATGAAAATGTTTTTGAATTATTTATTCAAATCCAAACACTTCTTATGTTTAAAGTTTTTCTAAATTCCAAATTAATTATCATTTAAAAACAATACAAATTTAAACCCAAAATAAAAAATAAGGCGGAACAGAGAAAATACGAAAAATTTGAAATCAGAATATGTCCTGGTTGGAGCCACCAACCGACTAAAGACCCTCGCGCACCAACGCTTGGGCTGCCGAAAATATTGAGATAGGCCCCGTTGGTGGCTCCAACCGACGATGTTCTTTAGTCCTGCTGAGCCACCAACCGACTAAAGGTCCCCTACTAGTTAACCATGGCCCTTCTCCTTCTTCCCGTTCCTCTTCTCACTCACCAACAGATCGCCGCCGCGAGGACAACCGCCGGACGCCGTCAGTCGCCCAACCATCGCCGCTGCCGCCTCCACGCTACCGCTGCCTGGCTTATCCTCCTCGCCGAAGGAATCGGCCGCCGATCGAATCGACTGCCTTTCCCATCACCGACGAGCTCCGCCTTGCCATCACCGCTAAGCCGATCTCCTCCGTCCCTCGCCAAGGCTACACAAGCGCCGAGGGTGAGCTTGTAACTCTCTGGGACCCTTCTCCTCTAGCGCCTGTCTTCTCTCGCGCCGTCGCCGCCATCCGCCGCCGCATGTCGTCGTGCCCTATTCCGGTGACTAAATGGCGGTGCCATACTAGTTAGGTTCGCCGACGCCTCTTTCCAACAAACCCACGACGCCTCCCGAGCTCTCTAGCAACGTTGCCACCGCAAAGGTGCTCACGGGCGATGTGATCAGGTGGGGCTCGCTGCTTATGTGGAGGCCAGTTGGCACTAGGGCCCATCTCCGGGCCTCACCGCTAGGGTCGCCCGTGTAAAAACTATTTGCCTTTTTGTTTTAATTCCGTAAAATGATTTAATATTGTAAAATCAATAACTTATTGTTTATAAGTGAGAAAAATACAAATAATATATCAAATTGTTCGTAAAATGAAACCTATCTATTTAACATATAATCATGCATTGTTAAACAACTTAAATGACAAGTATAATTAGAAGAACAAATGCACCTCTCATATGTTCCGAGTTTCTCCGAGTTAGGGTTTTCACCCCTAACCCCGATTAAATCATCGAGCATGTCTTAGGGTTACATTCCAATGCAAATTAACTTGTCATATCATCATACTTGCTTGAGCATTGCATCGATGCCATGTGTTGATTGTTTCTTTCTTTTCGTGTTTCATTATTAGGTTTATTATTAGTTAGGTATTATTAGGTTTATTAATTACTTTGGTATTATTGGTCTTCGCCCCATTGGTCACCACCGTGGGTAGCCCTGCACCATTCACATTGTCAAGCAACTTAGGTGCATGTGGGTTCGACGATGTGCCTATCTACTACGGTTCCCTTTCTTCATTTTATTATTGTGTATGTATATATTAGGGTTTCTCCGAATTAGGGTTTATATCTCTCAACACCGTACTTAACTTTCTCCTTTAGCCGCTTTGACTTATTCGCTTTTCCACCTATGCGTAAAATATGGACCCACACGCCGAGACGAAGAAAAGGAAGAGTTGATCCAAGGTGTGATCCGTGGGGAAGATAATTTAGACGTATCAACGTTTACGAACAACTCCGTGAGGGTGATCCTCTTTACCGGAGTAGACAAATTGTTTGAGGTTGAAGGTGTTGCCTTCATGAGGGAGAAGGCGATGCCTTGTGTAATCGATAAGACGATCGCCCGCAAGGTGCATGTAATATAAATCAATTCATTAATTAATCATCTGCTATCTATATAGAAATAGTAACGCGATCTTTCTTCTTTTAGCCCTCGGATCGAAGGAATCTACCGAAAAAGAGCGAGGCCCAACCAAAAAGTTGCAAGTCCATGAGAGGTTCAGATCAAGATGTCGTGAGCGGCAGACCGACAGCTCCCGAAGTTGTCGCAACCAAATTTGTGGCACAATGCAGAGTAATCATTAGGGACTTAATCCCGATCACCATTAGAAATTGGAATAGGCCTACTAATGCGGATGAAGAGGGAACATGTTTATTTGTCCCTAACCACGCTAAAGATTTAATGTGGAAGAGTCTCATGGTTAATTTCAAACTACCGAAGATAGAGCTGGATCCAAATGCGGAGGATCCAGTTGAGGACGCCTTACAACATGGGAGAGCCATGGAGGCTAAGGTCAGGGAGTGGCCTTTGAAGAAGATGGCCCAGTGTTTCACCAACTGGAAGAAAATATTGCACCTTGACTATGTCGTGAAAAAGAAGACTCCCGATTTCAAGAATATTCAATTTGAGAAGATAAAACCATTCTGGGATGAGTTTGTGGAATACAAGAAATCAGAAAAAGCTAAGAAAATGTCCAACGAATAAGCTGAATGTCGCTAACAAGAAGTATCACCATACTATGGGGCAAGGTGGCTCTGGTGGCATTCCTAAGTGGGAGAAACTTGAGCAGGAATCGTGATAAAATATCACCCAGACAGGCGATTGGGTAGAACGTGCAAGGAATTGGTTTTACGGGCATGGGGCACGTTGGACTCGGAAGGGGGTGTATATATAACATACGACATAAAGAAGACCCCTTGCCAATCGAGAGGATGAGAAAAGCAGTAAAGGCTGTTAAAGATGGGGACTTCATTCCCGATAGAGAGAATGATGAGCTCACACTCGCCCTTGGAAATAAGGAACATGATGGACGAACACGAGGCACAATAGGCTCCCAATCATGGAGGACTGGGTTTCCCGAAGAGAGGAAGAAATATCCTGATAGAAGCCGTCAGAGGAGTAAGGACAGGGCGGCGGTTGAAGCATAAAGTCAGAAAGAGCGAATGCGTTTAACTGAAGAACGATTAAAGCAACAACAAGATGAAATTAACTCACTTAAAGAGCAAAGTACTACCGGCGCCCCATCTCAAGAAGACACCGCATTCGATGCTACCGCCTATCGAATAATCGAAAACAGTGTGGCTTCCACCGAGGTCCCGGTGATGACAATGGCGATCGATGCAAAGACCGACGATGGCTCTGTTGGCTACCAAAGGATGATATCACGTAGATGACACCGCGAGCTACATGTCAAAGTTGTGAACATATCAATGAAGGTGGCGGTCGGCTATGCCTTACCAATTGGACCCACACCAACTTACCACGACCGTCCGGTTCGGAGGGCTACGCTGTTGTCGGCGTGGATGAAATCATGCCCACCTTTGAGGTTTTGGATCTTCACTACCTCGGTGAAGGATGTGATGTCTGGGTGACGAAAAACGCCACCATTCTATGGCGAAGGATTGTATCGTGCTTCAAATCGCACGCCAAGGCCATCTTCGCCGCCTCACCGTCTCCAGCCGAGGTCAATGCGCCCATGGCAGCCGTCTTCGTCGCCTCACCGGCCCGCCGCCTCACCAATCTCCGGTGCAGCCATCGCCCGGGAGCCATCGCGGCGCCTCAGATAAAAGCGTGGCGTCTGCGCTCTTGTCGTCGTGGCGATCGCGAAACATAAACAAGAGCTCTTCCAAAAGTACCAACGGTTCCTCCCAAGAGAGCTTATGACTGTATTAAAGAGGAGATCATGAGATCGTTGATGCGAACGATGCGTTTTTAAGCTAAGGCGAAAGAGCGAGTTCCCCAAGACCAAAGAAGAAAAAGCCAAAGTGTTGAAAATGCTAAAGACTCTTCATCAACCCGAGCCAAAGCCGCTGTCATCGACTATGAGCGTTCTATTCTCAAGTCACATGCAGCACAAAAGCCTCAAGAGCAAGATCGATGCAAGCGGAAATCTGTTGCCCAGCTCGGAGAACAAGCAACAGACTTGCGCCCCTCTCAAGGTGATTTCTCAAACCAATGTGGGGTCGAGCAAATATGGGGTCAAGAGCAGATGATCCGTAGGTAGTTGCAATACGGAGAAGCCGCCGCTCAAGGTATGAGTATTGCCAAGATTATCCTGTTAGAGTTCTTCCCGTGAGTGAAGTAGCATACCAATACCAACGGAAAACCTCTCGTCAAACCCGAGGAGGTAAAAATCTTCCAACAAAATGCTAAGATTGCATAATCGGTACATGCATGCCACAAGGGCCGGGCTAATCTGGATAGTGCCGAGGGTTACAAAAAGCATCATGGAAAGAAAACGATGACATGATATCCATTGAATTTGATTAACTATTTCAATTATTCAATCAAGACGCCTTGGACAAATCGATCATGAGTGCCTATTGTCCGTAAGTACTAATTTCGTAATTAATTTAGTCTCCATCTATAATATTTTGTTTATTGCATGTATATAATCATACTTTAATATGCGAATGAAGATTCTCGAATGTAGCAGAGGACAAATCTATGACATTGGCTTCATTGACCCATATTGGGTTCATGAAGCTAATCTCAAAATAAGCCCCTGGATACGGAGGATAATATAGTACACGCGTTAAGGTTTCAAGAAACCAAAGGAAATACTATTTCCTTACAACTTCCAAGGAGTGTTATTGTCTTGTATACACTTTCTATTTCGCTTACTCGATGTTAAGTATATAATTGATTAGTTCTGCATTCGCAGTACCACTATATTCGTTAATCATTCAACTTGACAAAGGGCGTGTACTAGTCATGGACTCAAACATAAACCCCTTGAGACGTGGAAGGACATGCAGATACTTCTCCAATGTAATTCTAATCATTACGACACTATATCGGCAACGTTCGTGAATTTTATGATATCAAGTACTTAATAACTTATTTTATTCGTTTTCACGCGGCAAATTGGAAACGGTTCACCAAGAAGGCTAGGGTGTTTGGAAAGAGGAGCTTACATTTCAACCACTAGATGTAAGCACCACTAGCTATATCCACGCATCTCTTTGATTCTAGTTTTGATACAGTTATTATCATGCTTTATTATTATTTTGATTGAACTCGTTGTCGTAAAGTGCCCGACGCAGGACGGTAACAATCTATGTGGATACTATGTATGCGAGTTCATCCGTGACGTGCGATGAGAAGGGCAGGAATTTAGAGCAACTCCACGTCGTAAACAATTTCTATAGTTTTTAATTACAATCAAATTGTGTTTAGTTTCATATTCATATAGGTGACTCCTTTTTAAATCAGATCGAACGTCTGGACGGTCTTACGCCAAAGGATCGATCTGAGCAATATAGGAGGAATTGGTTGGATTCTTGGATGCGTAAGTCCTAAACACACAAGGGAATACTACTCGGCTGTGTATAGACAATAGGAATTGTAAAAATAGCAACTTTCAAGAAATTGGCGGTAGCATCGAATAGCAACTTTTGTATGTAGTGCATGAACTCGATCTGTGTATTGAATGTAATGTTGTCATGATGATCTTGTGTAATATAAGGTTCCTTCATTGATAAGTGCAAAACACTAAATAAACAATAAAACAACCTAAATGAATTCTCTGGCGGCACAAAAAGTGGCGAAAATCTGCCGACAACAAAATGTGCCAAATGAATTCTCTGCCGCAGAGAAAACCAAATCTCTGCGGCGGCAGGTTATTAGTCGGTTCGTGTTACGAACCGGGACTAATGCTCCACCCTCGATGCACGCGTGTGCCCCATTTGTCCCGGTTGGTGGGGCAACCGGGACTAATGGTTGAGCTTTAGTCCCGATTGCCCGTCCGGTTGGGCAACGGGACTAATAACTACCACCGGGACGCATGGGCCCTTTTCTACCGAAGCGAAACTCGTTTCGTGTTTTGTGGCGTTTTCATGAGCTATTGCCCAAATTTTGCGGATTCCAGGGCGATTTACAGTGACCTTCCGACCTGATACATGTTGGAAATATATGACCAGAAACTCGTCGTTTTCTTGTTTTATGGTCGTTTTCATGAGCTATTGCCCACATTTTTATGGTTCTAGGGCTATTTAAAGCAACCTTAAGACCCGGTACTTGTTTGAGAGTTATGCCTAAAAACTCGTCGTTTTCGTGTTTTATGGTCATTTTCATGAGTTATTGCCCACGGTTTTTGGGTTTCAGCCGAATTTGCATGTCTCGAAAGAACCTTGACATGTTTGAGAGATATGACCAGAAACTCGCCGTTCTCGCGTTTTATGGCCGTTTTCATGAGCTATTGCCCACAGTTTAGGGGTTCTAGGGCGATTTACAGTGACCCTCCGACCTGATACATGTTGGAAAGATATGACCAGAAACTCGTCGTTTTCTTGTTTTATGGTCGTTTTCATGAGCTATTGCCCACAGTTTAGGGTTCTAGGCGATTAAAGTGACCTTCCGACTGATACATGTTGGAAAGATATGACCGAACTTCATTGTTCTCGCATTTATGGCCGTTTTCATGAGCTATTGCCCACAGTTTAGGGTTCTAGGGTGATTTACGGTGACCTTCCGACTGATACATGTTGGAAAGATATGACCATAAACTCTTCAGATTCTTGTTTTATGGTCGCTTTCATGAGCCATTGCACAGTTTGGAGGTTCTAGGGCGATTCTGATGACCTTCCGACCTGATACATGTTGGAAAGATATGACCAGAAACTAGTCGTTTTCGCGTTTTCTGGCCGTTTTCATGAGCTATTGCCCATAGTTTTATGGTTCTAGGGCTATTTAAAGCAACCTTAAGACCCGATACCTGTTTGATAGTTTTGCCTAAAAATCGTCGTTTTCGTGTTTTATGGTCATTTTCATGAGTTATTGCCCATAGTTTTTGGGTTTTAGCCGGGATTTGCATGTCTCGAAAGAACCCTGACATGTTTGAGAGATATGACCAGAAAATCGCCGTTCTCGTGTTTTATGGCCGTTTTCATGAGCTATTGCCCACAGTTTAGGGGTTCTAGGGCGATTTACAGTGACCTTCCGACCTGATACATGTTGGAAAGATATGACCAGAAACTCGTCGTTCTCGCGTTTATGGCCGTTTTCATGAGCTATTGCCCACTTTTATGGTTCTAGGGCTATTTAAAGCAACCTTAAGACCCGGTACATGTTTGAGAGTTATGCCTAAAAACTCGTCGTTTTCGTGTTTTATGGTCATTTTCATGAGTTATTGCCCACAGTTTTTGGGTTTCAGCCGGATTTGCATGTCTCGAAAGAACCCTGACATGTTGGAAAGATATGACCAGAAACTCGTCGTTTTCTTGTTTTATGGCCGTTTTCATGAGCTATTGCCCACTGTTTCGGGGTTCTAGGGCATTTTACAGTGACCTTCCGACCTGATACAAGTTGGAAAGATATGACCAGAAACTCGTTGCTCTCGCGTTTTGTGGCCGTTTTCATGAGCTATTGCCTACAGTTTAGGGGTTCTAGGGTGATTTACGGTGACCTTCTGACCTGATACATGTTGGAAAGATATGACCATAAACTCGTCGTATTCTTGTTTTATGGCCGTTTTCATGAGCTATTGCCCACAGTTTGGGGGTTCTAGGGCGATTTACAGTGACCTTCCGACCTGATACATGTTGGAAAGATATGACCAGAAACTCGTCGTTTTCATGAGCTATTTCCCATAGTTTTTTGGTTCTAGGGCTATTTAAAGGAACCTTAAGACCCGGTACATGTTGGAAAGATATGACCAGAAACTCGTCGTTTTCTTGTTTTATGGCCGTTTTCATGAGCTATTGCCCACAGTTTTTGGGTTTTAGGGCTATTTAAAGCAACCTTAAGACCCGGTACATGTTTGAGAGTTATGCCTAAAAACTCGTCGTTTTCGTGTTTTATGGTCATTTTCATGAGTTATTGCCCATAGTTTTTGGGTTTCAGCCGGATTTGCATGTCTCGAAAGAACCCTAACATGTTTGAGAGATATGACCAGAAACTCGCCGTTCTCGCGTTTTATGGCCGTTTTCATGAGTTATTGCCCACAGTTTAGGGGTTCTAGAGCGATTTACAGTGACCTTCCGACCTGATACATGTTGGAAAGATATGACCAGAAACTCGTCGTTTTCTTGTTTTATGGCCGTTTTCATGAGATATTGCCCACTGTTTAGGGGTTCTAGGGCGATTTACAGTGACCTTCCGACCTGATACATGTTGGAAAGATATGACCAGAAACTCGCTGTTCTCGCATTTTATGGCCGTTTTCATGAGCTATTGCCCACAGTTTAGGGGTTCTAGGGTGATTTACAGTGACCTTCCGACCTGATACATGTTGGAAAGATATGACCATAAACTCGTCGTATTCTTGTTTTATGGCCGTTTTCATGAGCTATTGCCCACAGTTTGGGGGTTCTAGGGCGATTTACAGTGACCTTCCGACCTGATACATGTTGGAAAGATATGACCAGAAACTCGTCGTTTTCTTGTACCATGGCCGTTTTCATGAGCTATTGCCCATAATTTAGGTGTTCGAGGCGATTCTGGTGACCTTCACGATACATGTTGGAAAGATATGACCAGAAACTCGTCGTTTTCGCGTTTTATGGCCGTTTTCATGAGCTATTGCCCATAGTTTTATGGTTCTAGGGCTATTTAAAGCAACCTTAAGACCCGATACCTGTTTGATAGTTATGCCTAAAAACTCGTCGTTTTCGTGTTTTATGGTCATTTTCATGAGTTATTGCCCATAGTTTTTGGGTTTCAGCCGGATTTGCATGTCTCGAAAGAACCCTGACATGTTTGAGAGATATGACCAGAAACTCGCCGTTCTCGCGTTTTATGGCCGTTTTCATGAGCTATTGCCCACAGTTTAGGGGTTCTAGGGCGATTTACAGTGACCTTCCGACCTAATACATGTTGGAAAGATATGACCAGAAACTCGTCGTTTTCGCGTTTTATGGCCGTTTTCATGAGCTATTGCCCACACTTTTATGGTTCTAGGGCTATTTAAAGCAACCTTAAGACCCGGTACATGTTTGAGAGTTATGCCTAAAAACTCGTCGTTTTCGTGTTTTATGGTCATTTTCATGAGTTATTGCCCACAGTTTTTGGGTATCAGCCGGATTTGAATGTTTCGAAAGAACCCTAACATGTTTGAGAGATATGATCAGAAACTCGCTGTTCTCGCGTTTTATGGCCGTTTTCATGAGCTATTGCCCACTGTTTAGGGGTTCTAGGGCGATTTACAGTGACCTTCCGACCTGATACATGTTGGAAAGATATGACCAGAAACTCGCCGTTCTCGCGTTTTATGGCCGTTTTCATGAGCTATTGCCCACAGTTTAGGGGTTCTAGGGCGATTTACAGTGACCTTCCGACCTGATACATGTTGGAAAGTTATGACCAGAAACTCGTCGTTTTCTTGTTTTATGGTCGTTTTCATGAGCTATTGCCCACAGTTTAGGGGTTCTAGGGCGATTTACAGTGACCTTCCGACCTGATACATGTTGGAAAGATATGACCAGAAACTCGTCGTTTTCATGAGCTATTGCCCATAGTTTTATGGTTCTAGGGCTATTTAAAGCAACCTTAAGACCCGATACATGTTGGAAAGATATGACCAGAAACTCGTCGTTTTCTTGTTTTTGGCCGTTTTCATGAGCTATTGCCCACAGTTTTTGGGTTCTAGGGCTATTTAAAGCAACCTTAAGACCCCGTACATGTTTGAGAGTTATGCCTGAAAACTCGTCGTTTTCGTGTTTTATGGTCATTTTCATGAGTTATTGCCCATAGTTTTTGGGTTTCAGCCGGATTTGCATGTCTCAAAAGAACCCTAACATGTTTGAGAGATATGACCAGAAACTCGCCGTTCTCGCGTTTTATGGCCATTTTCATGAGCTATTGCCCACAATTTAGGGGTTCTAGAGCGATTTACAGTGACCTTCCGACCTGATACATGTTGGAAAGATATGACGAGAAACTCATCGTTTTCTTGTTTTATGGCCGTTTTCATGAGATATTGCCCACTGTTTAGGGGTTCTAGGGCGATTTAGAGTGACCTTCCGACCTGATACATGTTGGAAAGATATGAACATAACTTCATTCTCGCATTTTATGGCCGTTTTCATGAGATATTGCCCACTGTTTAGGGGTTCTAGGGCCATTTACAGTGACCTTCCGACCTGATACATGTTGGAAAGATATGAACATAAACTCGTCGTATTCTTGTTTTATGGCCGTTTTCATGAGCTATTGCGCACAGTTTGGGGGTTCTAGGGCGATTTACAGTGACCTTCCGACCTGATACATGTTGGAAAGATATGTCCATAAAATCGTCATTTTCTTGTACCATGGCAGTTTTCATGAGCAATTGCCCATAGTTTAGGTGTTCGAGGGCGATTTACAGTGACCTTCCGACCTGATACATGTTGGAAAGATATGACCCACTTCGTCGTTTCGCGTTTTATGGCCGTTTTCATGAGCTATTGCCCATAGTTTTATGGTTCTAGGGCTATTTAAAGCAACCTTAAGACCCGATACTGTTTGATAGTTATGCCTAAAACTCGTCGTTTCGTGTTTTATGGTCATTTTCATGAGTTATTGCCCAGTTTTGGTTTTAGCGGTTGCATGTCTCGAAGAACCTAACATGTTTGAGAGATATGACGAAACTTCGCCGTTCGCGTTTTATGGCGTTTTCATGAGCTATTGCCCACAGTTTAGAGGTTCTAGAGCGATTCTGATGACCTTCCGACCTGATTCATGTTGGAAATATATGACCAGAAACTCGTCGTTTTCTTGTTTATGGTCGTTTTCATGAGCTATTGCCCACACTTTTATTGTTCTAGGGCTATTTAAAGCAACCTTAACACCCAGTACATGTTTGAGAGTTATGCCTAAAAACTCGTCGTTTTCGTGTTTTATGGTCATTTTCATGAGTTATTGCCCACAGTTTTGGGTTCATCCGGATTTGGATGTCTCGAAAGAACCCTAACATGTTTGAGAGATATGACCAGACTCTCGCTGTTCTCGCGTTTTATGGCCGTTTTCATGAGCTATTGCCAGTTTAGGGGTTCTAGGCGATTCTGATAACCTTCCGACCTGATACATGTTGGAAAGATATGACCAGAAACTCGTCGTTCTCGTGTTTTGTGGCCGTTTTCATGAGCTATTGCCCACAGTTTCGGGGTTCTAGGGCGATTTACAGTGACCTTCCGACCTGATACATGTTGGAAAGACATGACCATAAACTCGTCGTTTTCTTGTTCTATGGCCGTTTTCATGAGCTATTGCCCACATTTTAGGTGTTCGAGGGCGATTTACAGTGACCTTCCGACCTGATACATGTTGGAAAGATATGACCAGAAACTCGTCGTTTTCACGTTTTATGGCCTTTTTCATGAGCTATTGCCCATAGTTTTATGGTTCTAGGGCTATTTAAAGCAACCTTAAGACCCGATACCTGTTTGATAGTTATGCCTAAAAACTCGTCGTTTTCGTGTTTTATGGTCATTTTCATGAGTTATTGCCCACAGTTTTTGGGTTTCAGCCGGATTTGCATGTCTCGAAAGAACCCTGACATGTTTGAGAGATATGACCAGAAACTCGCCGTTCTCGCGTTTTATGGCCGTTTTCATGAGCTATTGCCCACAGTTTAGAGGTTCTAGGCGATTCTGGTGACCTTCCGACTGATACATGTTGGAAAGATATGACGAAATTCATCGTTTTATTGTTTTATGGCGTTTTCATGAGATATTATCCTTTGTTTAGGGTTCTAGGGCGATTAAAGTGACCTTCCTGATACATGTTGGAAAGATATGACCAGAAACTCGTTCTCGCATTTTATGGCCGTTTTCATGAGCTATTGCCCACAGTTTAGGGCTTCTAGGGTGATTTACAGTGACCTTCCGACCTGATACATGTTGGAAAGATATGACCATAAACTCTTCGTATTCTTGTTTTATGGTTGTTTTCATGAGTTATTGCACACAGTTTGGGGGTTCTAGGGCGATTTACAGTGACCTTCCGACCTGATACATGTTGGAAAGTTATGACCAGAAACTCGTTGTTTTCGCGTTTTATGGCCGTTTTCATGAGCTATTGCCCATAGTTTTATGGTTCTAGGGCTATTTAAAGCAACCTTAAGACCCGATACCTGTTTGATAGTTATGCCTAAAATCTCGTCGTTTTCGTGTTTTATGGTCATTTTCATGGATTATTGCCCATAGTTTTTGGGTTTCAGCCGGATTTGCATGTCTCGAAAGAACCCTGACATGTTTGAGAGATATGACCAGAAACTCGCCGTTCTCGCGTTTTATGGCCGTTTTCATGAGCTATTGCCCACTGTTTAGGGGTTCTAGGGCGATTTACGATGACCTTCCGACCTAATACATGTTGGAAATATATGACCAGAAACTCGTCGTTTTCTAGTTTTATGGTCGTTTTCATGAGCTATTGCCCACAGTTTTATGGTTCTAGGGCTATTTAAAGCAACCTTAAGACCCGGTACATGTTTGAGAGTTATGCCTAAAAAATCGTCGTTTTCGTGTTTTATGGTCATTTTCATGAGTTATTGCCCACAGTTTTTGGGTTTCAGCCGGATTTGCATGTCTCGAAAGAACCCTGACATGTTTGAGAGATATGATCGAACTTCATTGTTCTCGCGTTTTATGGCCGTTTTCATGAGCTATTGCCTGTCTAGGGGTTCTAGGGCGATTTATAGTGACCTTCCGACCTGATACATGTTGGAAAGATATGACCAGAAACTCGCTGTTCTCGTGTTTTATGGCCGTTTTCATGAGCTATTGCCCACAGTTTAGGGGTTCTAGGGTGATTTACAGTGACCTTCCGACCTGATACATGTTGGAAAGATATGACCATAAACTCGTCGTTTTCTTGTTTTATGGCCGTTTTCATGAGCTATTGCCCACAGTTTGGGGGTTCTAGGGCGATTCTGATGACCTTCGACACGATACATGTTGGAAAGATATGACGAAACTTCGTCGTTTTCATGAGCTATTGCCCATAGTTTTATGGTTCTAGGGCTAGTTAAAGCAACCTTCCGACCTGATACATGTTGGAAAGATATGACCAGAAACTCGCCATTCTCGTGTTTTATGGCCGTTTTCATGAGCTATTGCCCACAGTTTAGGGGTTCTAGGGCGATTTACAGCAACCTTCCGACCCGGTACATTTTTGAGAGTTATGCCTAAAAACTCGTCGTTTTCGTGTTTTATGGTCATTTTCATGAGTTATTGCCCATAGTTTTTGGGTTTCAGCCGGATTTGCATGTCTCGAAAGAACCCTAACCTGTTTGTGAGATATGACCAGAAACTCGCCGTTCTCGCGTCTTATGGCCGTTTTCATGAGCTATTGCCCATAGTTTAGGGGTTCTAGGGCGATTCTGATGACCTTCCGACGATACATGTTGGAAAGATATGACGAGAAACTCATCGTTTTCTTGTTTTATGGCCGTTTTCATGAGATATTGCCCACTGTTTAGGGGTTCTAGGGCGATTTAGAGTGACCTTCCGACCTGATACATGTTGGAAAGATATGACCAGAAACTCGCTGTTCTCGCATTTTATGGCCGTTTTCATGAGCTATTGCCCACAGTTTAGGGGTTCTTGGGTGATTTATAGTGACCTTCCGACCTGATACATGTTGGAAAGATATGACCATAAACTCTTCGTATTCTTGTTTTATGGTCGTTTTCATGAGCGATTGCACACAGTTTGGGGGTTCTAGGGCGATTTATAGTGACCTTCCGACCTGATACATGTTGGAAAGATATGACCATAAAATCGTCGTTTTCTTGTACCATGGCCGTTTTCATGAGCTATTGCCCATAATTTATGTGTTCGAGGGCGATTTACAGTGACCTTCCGACCTGATACATGTTGGAAAGATATGACCAGAAACTCGTCGTTTTCACGTTTTATGGCCGTTTTCATGAGCTATTGCCCATAGTTTTATGGTTCTAGGGCTATTTAAAGCAACCTTAAGACCCGATACCAATTTGATAGTTAAGCCTAAAAACTCGTCGTTTTCGTGTTTTATGGTCATTTTCATGAGTTATTGCCCACAGTTTTTGGGTTTCAGCCGGATTTGCATGTCTCGAAAGAACCCTGACATGTTTGAGAGATATGACCCGGCTTCGCCGTTCTCGCGTTTATGGCCGTTTTCATGAGCTATTGCCCACAGTTTAGAGGTTCTAGGCGATTCTGATGACCTTCCGACCTAATACATGTTGGAAAGATATGACCGAAACTTCGTTTTCGCGTTTTATGGCCGTTTTCATGAGCTATTGCCCACTGGTTTATGGTTCTAGGGCTATTTAAAGCAACCTTAAGACCCGGTACATGTTTGAGAGTTATGCCTAAAACTTCGTCGTTTTAAGTGTTTTATGGTCATTTTCATGAGTTATTGCCACAGTTTTTGGGTATCGGATTTGAATGTCTCGAAAGAACCTAACATGTTTGAGATATATGACCGAACTTCGCTGTCTCGCGTTTTATGGCCGTTTTCATGAGCTATTGCCCATTGTTTAGGGTTCTAGGGCGATTCTGATAACCTTCCGACTGATACATGTTGGAAAGATATGACCCGAAACTTCGTTTCGTGTTTTGTGGCGTTTTCATGAGCTATTGCCCACAGTTTAGGGGTTCTAGGCGATTCTGGTGACCTTCCGACCTGATACATGTTGGAAAGATATGACCATAAAATCGTCGTTTTCTTGTACCATGGCCGTTTTCATGAGCTATTGCCCATAATTTAGGTGTTCGAGGGCGATTTACAGTGACCTTCCGACCTGATACATGTTGGAAAGATATGACCAGAAACTCGTCGTTTTCGCGTTTTATGGCCGTTTTCATGAGCTATTGCCCATAGTTTTATGGTTCTAGGGCTATTTAAAGCAACCTTAAGACTCGATACCTGTTTGATAGTTATGCCTAAAAACTCGTGGTTTTCGTGTTTTATGGTCATTTTCATGAGTTATTGCCCACAGTTTTTGGGTTTCAGCCGGATTTGCATGTCTCGAAAGAACCTAACATGTTTGAGATATGACCGGCTTCGCCGTTCTCGCGTTTTATGGCCGTTTTCATGAGCTATTGCCCACAGTTTAGAGGTTCTAGGCGATTCTGATGACCTTCCGACTGATACATGTTGGAAAGATATGACGAGAAATTCATCGTTTTATTGTTTTATGGCGTTTTCATGAGATATTATCCAATGTTTAGGGGTTCTAGGCGATTAAAGTGACCTTCCGACCTGATACATGTTGGAAAGATATGACCGGCTTCGTTGTTCTCGCATTTTATGGCCGTTTTCATGAGCTATTGCCTGATTTAGGGCTTCTAGGGTGATTCTGATGACCTTCGACCGATACATGTTGGAAAGATATGACCATAAACTCTTCGTATTCTTGTTTTATGGTTGTTTTCCTGAGTTATTGCACACAGTTTGGGGTTCTAGGGCGATTCTGATGACCTTCCGACCTGATACATGTTGGAAAGATATGACCAGAAACTCGTCGTTTTTCGCGTTTTATGGCCGTTTTCATGAGCTATTGCCCATAGTTTTATGGTTCTAGGGCTATTTAAAGAAACCTTTAGACCCGATACATGTTTGAGATTTATGCCTAAAAACTCGTCGTTTTCGTGTTTTATGGTCATTTTCATGAGTTATTGCCCACAGTTTTTGGGTTTCAGCCGGATTTGCATGTCTCGAAAGAACCCTGACATGTTTGAGAGATATGACCAGAAACTCGCCGTTCTCGTGTTTTATGGCCGTTTTCATGAGTTATTGCCGACAGTTTAGGGGTTCTAGGGCGATTTACAGTGACCTTCCGACCTAATACATATTGGAAAGATATGACCAGAAACTCGTCGTTTCGCGTTTTATGGCCGTTTTCATGAGCTATTGCCCACACTTTTATGGTTCTAGGGCTATTTAAAGCAACCTTAGGACCTGATACATGTTTGAGAGTTATGGCTAAAAACTCGTCGTTTTCGTGTTTTATGGTCATTTTCATGAGTTATTGCCCACAGTTTTTGGGTTTCAGCCGGATTTGCATGTCTCGAAAGAACCCTAAAATGTTTGAGAGATATGAGCAGAAACTCGCCGTTCTCGCGTTTTATGGCCGTTTTCATGAGCTATTGCCCACAGTTTAGGGGTTCTAGGGCGATTCTGGTGACCTTCCGACCTGATACATGTTGGAAAGATATGACCAGAAACTCGTCGTTTTCGCGTTTTATGGCCGTTTTCATGAGCTATTGCCCACAGTTTTGGGGTTCTAGGGCGATTTACAGTGACCTTCCGACCCGATACATGTTGGAAAGATATGACCAGAAACTCGTCGTTTTCGCGTTTTATGGCCGTTTTCATGAGCTATTGCCCACAGTTTAGGGGTTCTAGGGCGATTTACAGTGACCTTCCGACCTGATACATGTTGGAAAGATATGACCAGAAACTCGTCGTTTTCATGAGCTATTGCCCACATTTTTATGGTTCTAGGGCTATTTAAAGCAACCTTAAGACCCGGTACATGTTGGAAAGATATGACCAGAAACTCGTCGTTTTCTTGTTTTATGGCCGTTTTCATGAGCTATTGCCCACAGTTTTATGGTTCTAGGGCTATTTAAAGCAACCTTAAGACCCGGTACATGTTTGAGAGTTATGCCTAAAAACTCGTCGTTTTCGTGTTTTATGGTCATTTTCATGAGTTATTGCCCATAGTTTTTGGGTTTGACCGGTTGCATGTCTCAAAGAACCTAACATGTTTGAGAGATATGACGAACTCGCCGTTCTCGCGTTTTATGGCCGTTTTCATGAGTTATTGCCCACAGTTTAGGGGTTCTAGAGCGATTTACAGTGACCTTCCGACCTGATACATGTTGGAAAGATATGACCAGAAACTCGTCGTTTTCTTGTTTTATGGCCGTTTTCATGAGATATTGCCCACTGTTTAGGGGTTCTAGGGCGATTTACAGTGACCTTCCGACCTGATACATGTTGGAAAGATATGACCAGAAACTCGCTGTTCTCGCATTTTATGGCCGTTTTCATGAGCTATTGCCCACAGTTTAGGGGTTCTAGGGCGATTTACAGTGACCTTCCGACCTGATACATGTTGGAAAGATATGACCAGAAACTCGTCGTTTTCTTGTTTTATGGCCGTTTTCATGAGCTATTGCCCATAGTTTAGGTGTTCGAGGGCGATTTACAGTGACCTTCCGACCTGATACATGTTGGAAAGATATGACCAGAAACTCGTCGTTTTCGCGTTTTATGGCCGTTTTCATGAGCTATTGCCCATAGTTTTATGGTTCTAGGGCTATTTAAAGCAACCTTAAGACCCGATACCTGTTTGATAGTTATGCCTAAAAACTCGTCGTTTTCGTGTTTTATGGTCATTTTCATGAGTTATTGCCCACAGTTTTTGGGTTTCAGCCGGATTTGCATGTCTCGAAAGAACCCTGACATGTTTGAGAGATATGACCAGAACCTCGCCGTTCTCGCGTTTTATGGCCGTTTTCATGAGCTATTGCCCACAGTTTAGAGGTTCTAGGGCGATTCTGGTGACCTTACGACCTAATACATGTTGGAAAGATATGACCAGAAACTCGTCGTTTTCGCGTTTTATGGCCGTTTTCATGAGCTATTGCCCACACTTTTATGGTTCTAGGGCTATTTAAAGCAACCTTAAGACCCGGTACATGTTTGAGAGTTATGCCTAAAAACTCGTCGTTTTCGTGTTTTATGGTCATTTTCATGAGTTATTGCCCACAGGTTTTGGGTATCAGCCGGATTTGAATGTCTCGAAAGAACCCTAACATGTTTGAGAGATATGACGAGCTTCGCGTTCTCGCGTTTTATGGCCGTTTTCATGAGCTATTGCCCACTGTTTAGGGGTTCTAGGGCGATTTACAGTAACCTTCCGACCTAATACATGTTGGAAAGATATGACCAGAAACTCGTCGTTCTCGTGTTTTGTGGACGTTTTCATGAGCTATTGCCCACAGTTTAGGGGTTCTAGGGCGATTCTGGTGACCTTCCGACTGATACATGTTGGAAAGATATGACCATAAATCGTTTTCTTGTACCATGGCCGTTTTCATGAGCTATTGCCCATAATTTAGGTGTTCGAGGCGATTCTGATGACCTTCCGACTGATACATGTTGGAAAGATATGACCCGGCTTCGTCGTTTCGCGTTTTATGGCCGTTTTCATGAGCTATTGCCCATAGTTTTATGGTTCTAGGGCTATTTAAAGCAACCTTAAGACTCGATACTGTTTGATAGTTATGCCTAAAAACTTCGTCGTTTTCGTGTTTTATGGTCATTTTCATGAGTTATTGCCCAGTTTTGGGTTTTAGCCGGATTTGCATGTCTCGAAGAACCTAACATGTTTGAGAGATATGACGAAACTTCGCCGTTCGCGTTTATGGCCGTTTTCATGAGCTATTGCCCACAGTTTAGAGGTTCTAGAGCGATTCTGATGACCTTCCGACGATACATGTTGGAAAGATATGACGAAATTCATCGTTTTATTGTTTTATGGCCGTTTTCATGAGATATTATCCATGTTTAGGGGTTCTAGGGCGATTAAAGTGACCTTCCGACTGATACATGTTGGAAAGATATGACCCGAACTTCATTGTTCTCGCATTTTATGGCGTTTTCATGAGCTATTGCCCACAGTTTAGGGCTTCTAGGGTGATTTACGATGACCTTCCGACCACGATACATGTTGGAAAGATATGACCATAAACTCTTCGTATTCTTGTTTTATGGTTGTTTTCATGAGTTATTGCACCAGTTTGGGGGTTCTAGGCGATTCTGATGACCTTCCGACTGATACATGTTGGAAAGTTATGACCGAAACTTCGTTGTTTTCGTTTTATGGCCGTTTTCATGAGCTATTGCCCATAGTTTTATGGTTCTAGGGCTATTTAAAGCAACCTTAAGACCCGATACATGTTTGATAATTATGCCTAAAAACTCGTCGTTTTCGTGTTTTATGGTCATTTTCATGAGTTATTGCCCATAGTTTTTGGGTTTCAGCCGGATTTGCATGTCTCGAAAGAACCCTGACATGTTTGAGAGATATGAGCAGAAACTCGCCGTTCTCGTGTTTTATGGCCGTTTTCATGAGCTATTGCCCACAGTTTAGGGGTTCTAGGGCGATTTACAGTGACCTTCCGACCTGATACATGTTGGAAAGATATGACCAGAAACTCGTCGTTTTCGCGTTTTATGGCCGTTTTCATGAGCTATTGCCCACACTTTTATGGTTCTAGGGCTATTTAAAGCAACCTTAAGACCCGGCACATGTTTGAGAGTCATGCCTAAAAACTCGTCGTTTTCGTGTTTTATGGTCATTTTCATGAGTTATTGCCCACAGTTTTTGGGTATCAGCCGGATTTGAATGTGTCGAAAGAACCCTAACATGTTTGAGAGATATGATCGAAGCTTCATTGTTCTCGCGTTTTATGGCCGTTTTCATGAGCTATTGCCCACTGTTTAGGGGTTCTATGCGATTTACAGTGACCTTCCGACCAGATACATGTTGGAAAGATATGACCAGAAACTCGCTGTTCTCGCATTTTATGGCCGTTTTCATGAGCTATTGCCTGTTTAGGGGTTCTAGGGTGATTCTGATGACCTTCCGACTGATACATGTTGGAAAGTTATGACCATAAACTCTTCGTATTCTTGTTTTATGGTCGTTTTCATGAGCTATTGCACAAAGTTTGGGGTTCTAGGGCGATTCTGATGACCTTCCGACTGATACATGTTGGAAAGATATGACCAGAACCTCGTCGTTTTCATGAGCTATTGCCCATAGTTATATGGTTCTAGGGCTATTTAAAGCAACCTTAAGACCCGGTACATGTTGGAAAGATATGACCAGAAACTCGTCGTTTTCTTGTTTTATGGCCGTTTTCATGAGCTATTTCCCACAGTTTATGGGTTCTAGGGTGATTTAAAGCAACCTTAAGACCCGTACATGTTTGAGAATTATGCCTAAAACTTCGTCGTTTCGTGTTTTATGGTCATTTTCATGAGTTATTGCCCATAGTTTTGGGTTTCGGCGGTTGCATGTCTCGAAAGAACCCTAACATGTTTGAGAGATATGACCAGAAACTCGCCGTTCCCGCGTTTTATGGCCGTTTTCATGAGCTATTTCCCACAGTTTAGGGGTTCTAGGGCGATTTACAGTGACCTTCTGACCTGATACATGTTGGAAAGATATGACCAGAAACTCGTCGTTTTCTTGTTTTATGGTCCTTTTCATGAGATATTGCCCACTGTTTAGAGGTTCTAGGGCGATTTACAGTGACCTTCCGACCTGATACATGTTGGAAAGATATGACCAGAAACTCGCTGTTCTCGCATTTTATGGCCGTTTTCATGAGCTATTGCCCACAGTTTAGGGGTTCTAGGGCGATTTACAGTGACCTTCCGACCTGATACATGTTGGAAAGATATGACCAGAAACTCGTCGTTTTCTTGTTTTATGGTCGTTTTCATGAGCTATTGCCCACAGTTTAGGGGTTCTAGGGCGATTTACAGTGACCTTCCGACCTGATACATGTTGGAAAGATATGACCATAAAATCGTCGTTTTCTTGTACCATGGCCGTTTTCATGAGCTATTGCCCATAATTTATGTGTTCGAGGGCGATTTACAGTGACCTTCCGACCTGATACATGTTGCAAAGATATGACCAGAAACTCGTCGTTTTCGCGTTTTATGGCCGTTTTCATGAGCTATTGCCCATAGTTTTATGGTTCTAGGGCTATTTAAAGCAACCTTAAGACCCGATACCTGTTTGATAGTTATGCCTAAAAACTCGTCGTTTTCGTGTTTTATGGTCATTTTCATGAGTTATTGCCCACAGTTTTTGGTTTTAGCCGGATTTGCATGTCTCGAAAGAACCCTAACATGTTTGAGAGATATGACCAGAAACTCGCCGTTCTCGCGTTTTATGGCCGTTTTCATGAGCTATTGCCCACAGTTTAGAGGTTCTAGAGCGATTCTGATGACCTTCCGACCTAATACATGTTGGAAAGATATGACCGAACTTCGTCGTTTCGCGTTTTATGGCCGTTTCATGAGCTATTGCCCACACTTTTATGGTTCTAGGGCTATTTAAAGCAACCTTAAGACCGGTACATGTTTGAGAGTTATGCCTAAAACTTCGTCGTTTTCGTGTTTATGGTCATTTTCATGAGTTATTGCCCAGTTTTTGGGTATCGGATTTGAATGTCTCGAAGAACCCTAACATGTTTGAGATATATGACGAACTTCGCCGTTCTCGCGTTTTATGGCCGTTTTCATGAGCTATTGCCCACTGTTTAGGGGTTCTAGGGCGATTTACAGTAACCTTCCGACCTGATACATGTTGGAAAGATATGACCAGAAACTCGTCGTTCTCGTGTTTTGTGGCCGTTTTCATGAGCTATTGCCCACAGTTTAGGGGTTCTAGGGCGATTTACAGTGACCTTCCGACCTGATACATGTTGGAAAGATATGACCATAAAATCGTCGTTTTCTTGTTCCATGGCCGTTTTCATGAGCTATTGCCCACAGTTTAGGTGTTCGAGGGCGATTTACAGTGACCTTCCGACCTGATACATGTTGGAAAGATATGACCAGAAACTCGTCGTTTTCGCGTTTTATGGCCGTTTTCATGAGCTATTGCCCATAGTTTTATGGTTCTAGGGCTATTTAAAGCAACCTTAAGACCCGATACCTGTTTGATAGTTATGCCTAAAAACTCGTCGTTTTCGTGTTTTATGGTCATTTTCATGAGTTATTGCCCACAGTTTTTGGGTTTCAGCCGGATTTGCATGTCTCGAAAGAACCCTGACATGTTTGAGAGATATGACTAGAAACTCGCCGTTCTCGCGTTTTATGGCCGTTTTCATGAGCTATTGCCCACAGTTTAGGGGTTCTAGGGCGATTTACAGTGACCTTCCGACCTGATACATGTTGGAAAGATATGACCAGAAACTCGTCGTTTTCTTGTTTTATGGCCGTTTTCATGAGCTATTATCCCTTTGTTTAGGGGTTCTAGGGCGATTAAAGTGACCTTCCGACCGATACATGTTGGAAAGATATGACGAAACTTCATTGTTCTCGTTTTATGGCGTTTTCATGAGCTATTGCCTGATTTAGGGCTTCTAGGGTGATTCTGATGACCTTCCGACCGATACATGTTGGAAGATATGACCATAAACTCTTCGTATTCTTGTTTTATGGTTGTTTTCATGAGTTATTGCACACAGTTTGGGGGTTCTAGGGCGATTTACAGTGACCTTCCGACCTGATACATGTTGGAAAGTTATGACCAGAAACTCGTTGTTTTCGCGTTTTATGGCCGTTTTCATGAGCTATTGCCCATAGTTTTATGGTTCTAGGGCTATTTAAAGCAACCTTAAGACCCGATACCTGTTTGATATTATGCCTAAAAACTCGTCGTTTTCGTGTTTTATGGTCATTTTCATGAGTTATTGCCCATAGTTTTTGGGTTTCGGCGGTTGCATGTCTCAAAGAACCTAACATGTTTGAGAGATATGACGGCTTCGCCGTTCTCGGGTTTTATGGCCGTTTTCATGAGTTATTGCCCACAGTTTAGGGGTTCTAGGGCGATTTACAGTGACCTTCCGACCTGATACATGTTGGAAAGATATGACCAGAAACTCGTCGTTTTCTTGTTTTATGGCCGTTTTCATGAGCTATTGCCCACTGTTTAGGGGTTCTAGGGCGATTTACAGTGACCTTCCGACCTGATACATGTTGGAAAGATATGACCAGAAACTCGCTGTTCTCGCGTTTTATGGCCGTTTTCATGAGCTATTGCCCACAGTTTAGGGGTTCTAGGGTGATTTACAGTGACCTTCCGACCTGATACATGTTGGAAAGATATGACCATAAACTCGTCGTTTTCTTGTTTTATGGCCGTTTTCATGAGCTATTGCCCACAGTTTAGGGGTTCTAGGGCGATTTACAGTGACCTTCCGACCTGATACATGTTGGAAAGATATGACCAGAAACTCGTCGTTTTCTTGTTTTATGGCCGTTTTCATGAGCTATTGCCCACAGTTTAGGTGTTCGAGGGCGATTTACAGTGACCTTCCGACCTGATACATGTTGGAAAGATATGACCAGAAACTCGTCGTTTTCGCGTTTTATGGCCGTTTTCATGAGCTATTGCCCATAGTTTTATGGTTCTAGGGCTATTTAAAGCAACCTTAAGACCCGATACCTGTTTGATAGTTATGCCTAAAAACTCGTCGTTTTCGTGTTTTATGGTCATTTTCATGAGTTATTGCCCACAGTTTTTGGTTTTAGCCGGATTTGCATGTCTCGAAAGAACCCTAACATGTTTGAGAGATATGACCAGAAACTCGCCGTTCTCGCGTTTTATGGCCGTTTTCATGAGCTATTGCCCACAGTTTAGAGGTTCTAGAGCGATTTACAGTGACCTTCCGACCTAATACATGTTGGAAAGATATGACCAGAAACTCGTCGTTTTCGCGTTTTATGGCCGTTTTCATGAGCTATTGCCCACACTTTTATGGTTCTAGGGCTATTTAAAGCAACCTTAAGACCCGGTACATGTTTGAGAGTTATGCCTAAAAACTCGTCGTTTTCGTGTTTTATGGTCATTTTCATGAGTTATTGCCCACAGTTTTTGGGTATCAGCCGGATTTGAATGTCTCGAAAGAACCCTAACATGTTTGAGAGATATGACCAGAAACTCGCCGTTCTCGCGTTTTATGGCCGTTTTCATGAGCTATTGCCCACTGTTTAGGGGTTCTAGGGCGATTTACAGTAACCTTCCGACCTGATACATGTTGGAAAGATATGACCAGAAACTCGTCGTTCTCGTGTTTTGTGGCCGTTTTCATGAGCTATTGCCCACAGTTTAGGGGTTCTAGGGCGATTTACAGTGACCTTCCGACCTGATACATGTTGGAAAGATATGACCATAAAATCGTCGTTTTCTTGTTCCATGGCCGTTTTCATGAGCTATTGCCCATAATTTAGGTGTTCGAGGGCGATTCTGATGACCTTCGACCGATACATGTTGGAAAGATATGACCGTAAACTTCGTCGTTTCGCGTTTTATGGCCGTTTTCATGAGCTATTGCCCATAGTTTTATGGTTCTAGGGCTATTTAAAGCAACCTTAAGACTCGATACCTGTTTGATAGTTATGCCTAAAAACTCGTCGTTTTCGTGTTTTATGGTCATTTTCATGAGTTATTGCCCACAGTTTTTGGGTTTTAGCCGGATTTGCATGTCTCGAAAGAACCCTAACATGTTTGAGAGATATGACCAGAAACTCGCCGTTCTCGCGTTTTATGGCCGTTTTCATGAGCTATTGCCCACAGTTTAGAGGTTCTAGAGCGATTTACAGTGACCTTCCGACCTGATACATGTTGGAAAGATATGACGAGAAATTCATCGTTTTATTGTTTTATGGCCGTTTTCATGAGATATTATCCACTGTTTAGGGGTTCTAGGGCGATTAAAGTGACCTTCCGACCTGATACATGTTGGAAAGATATGACCAGAAACTCGCTGTTCTCGCATTTTATGGCCGTTTTCATGAGCTATTGCCCACAGTTTAGGGCTTCTAGGGTGATTCTGATGACCTTCCGACCTGATACATGTTGGAAAGATATGACCATAAACTCTTCGTATTCTTGTTTTATGGTTGTTTTCATGAGTTATTGCACACAGTTTGGGGGTTCTAGGGCGATTTACAGTGACCTTCCGACCTGATACATGTTGGAAAGTTATGACCAGAAAATCGTTGTTTTCGCGTTTTATGGCCGTTTTCATGAGCTATTGCCCATAGTTTTATGGTTCTAGGGCTATTTAAAGCAACCTTAAGACCCGATACCTGTTTGATATTATGCCTAAAAACTCGTCGTTTTCGTGTTTTATGGTCATTTTCATGAGTTATTGCCCATAGTTTTTGGGTTTCAGCCGGATTTGCATGTCTCGAAAGAACCCTGACATGTTTGAGAGATATGACCAGAAACTCGCCGTTCTCGCATTTTATGGCCGTTTTCATGAGCTATTGCCCACAGTTTAGGGGTTCTAGGCGATTCTGATGACCTTCCGACCTAATACATGTTGGAAAGATATGACCCGGCTTCGTCGTTTTCGCGTTTTATGGCCGTTTTCATGAGCTATTGCCCACACTTTTATGGTTCTAGGGCTATTTAAAGCAACCTTAAGACCCGGTACATGTTTGAGAGTTATGCCTAAAAACTCGTCGTTTTCGTGTTTTATGGTCATTTTCATGAGTTATTGCCCACAGTTTTTGGGTATCAGCCGGATTTGAATGTTTCGAAAGAACCCTAACATGTTTGAGAGATATGATCAGAAACTCGCTGTTCTCGCGTTTTATGGCCGTTTTCATGAGCTATTGCCCACTGTCTAGGGGTTCTAGGGCGATTTACGGTAACCTTCCGACCTGATACATGTTGGAAAGATATGACCAGAAACTCGTTGTTCTCGCATTTTATGGTCGTTTTCATGAGCTATTGCCCACAGTTTAGGGGTTCTAGGGTGATTTACAGTGACCTTCCGACCTGATACATGTTGGAAAGTTATGACCATAAACTCTTCGTATTCTTGTTTTATGGTCGTTTTCATGAGCTATTGCACAAAGTTTGGGGGTTCTAGGGCGATTTACAGTGACCTTCCGACCTGATACATGTTGGAAAGATATGACCAGAAACTCGTCGTTTTCATGAGCTATTGCCCATAGTTTTATGGTTCTAGGGCTATTTAAAGCAACCTTAAGACCCGATACATGTTGGAAAGATATGACCAGAAACTCGTCGTTTTCTTGTTTTTGGCCGTTTTCATGAGCTATTGCCCACAGTTTTTGGGTTCTAGGGCTATTTAAAGCAACCTTAAGACCCCGTACATGTTTGAGAGTTATGCCTAAAAACTCGTCGTTTTCGTGTTTTATGGTCATTTTCATGAGTTATTGCCCACAGTTTTTGGGTTTCAGCCGGATTTGCATGTCTCGAAAGAACCCTGACATGTTTGAGAGATATGACCAGAAACTCGCCGTTCTCGCGTTTTATGGCCGTTTTCATGAGTTATTGCCCACAGTTTAGGGGTTCTAGAGCGATTTACAGTGACCTTCCGACCTGATACATGTTGGAAAGATATGACCAGAAACTCGTCGTTTTCTTGTTTTATGGCCGTTTTCATGAGATATTGCCCACTGTTTAGGGGTTCTAGGGCGATTTACAGTGACCTTCCGACCTGATACATGTTGGAAAGATATGACCAGAAACTCGCTGTTCTCGCATTTTATGGCCGTTTTCATGAGCTATTGCCCACAGTTTAGGGGTTCTAGGGTGATTTACAGTGACCGTCCGACCTGATACATGTTGGAAAGATATGACCATAAACTCGTCGTATTCTTGTTTTATGGTCGTTTTCATGAGCGATTGCACACAGTTTGGGGGTTCTAGGGCGATTTATAGTGACCTTCCGACCTGATACATGTTGGAAAGATATGACCATAAAATCGTCGTTTTCTTGTACCATGGCCGTTTTCATGAGCTATTGCCCATAATTTATGTGTTCGAGGGCGATTTACAGTGACCTTCCGACCTGATACATGTTGCAAAGATATGACCAGAAACTCGTCGTTTTCGCGTTTTATGGCCGTTTTCATGAGCTATTGCCCATAGTTTTATGGTTCTAGGGCTATTTAAAGCAACCTTAAGACCCGATACCTGTTTGATAGTTATGCCTAAAAACTCGTCGTTTTCGTGTTTTATGGTCATTTTCATGAGTTATTGCCCACAGTTTTTGGTTTTAGCCGGATTTGCATGTCTCGAAAGAACCCTGACATGTTTGAGAGATATGACCAGAAACTCGCCGTTCTCGCGTTTTATGGCCGTTTTCATGAGCTATTGCCCACAGTTTAGGGGTTCTAGGGCGATTTACAGTGACCTTCCGACCTAATACATGTTGGAAAGATATGACCAGAAACTCGTCGTTTTCGCGTTTTATGGCCGTTTTCATGAGCTATTGCCCACACTTTTATGGTTCTAGGGCTACTTAAAGAAACCTTAAGACCCGGCACATGTTTGAGAGTTATGCCTAAAAACTCGTCGTTTTCGTGTTTTATGGTCATTTTCATGAGTTATTGCCCACAGTTTTTGGGTATCAGCCGGATTTGAATGTGTCGAAAGAACCCTAACATGTTTGAGAGATATGACCAGAAACTCGCCGTTCTCGCGTTTTATGGCCGTTTTCATGAGCTATTGCCCACTGTTTAGGGGTTCTAGGGCGATTTACAGTAACCTTCCGACCTGATACATGTTGGAAAGATATGACCAGAAACTCGTCGTTCTCGTGTTTTGTGGCCGTTTTCATGAGCTATTGCCCACAGTTTAGGGGTTCTAGGGCGATTTACAGTGACCTTCCGACCTGATACATGTTGGAAAGATATGACCATAAAATCGTCGTTTTCTTGTTCCATGGCCGTTTTCATGAGCTATTGCCCACAGTTTAGGTGTTCGAGGGCGATTTACAGTGACCTTCCGACCTGATACATGTTGGAAAGATATGACCAGAAACTCGTCGTTTTCGCGTTTTATGGCCGTTTTCATGAGCTATTGCCCATAGTTTTATGGTTCTAGGGCTATTTAAAGCAACCTTAAGACTCGATACCTGTTTGATAGTTATGCCTAAAAACTCGTCGTTTTCGTGTTTTATGGTCATTTTCATGAGTTATTGCCCACAGTTTTTGGGTTTTAGCCGGATTTGCATGTCTCGAAAGAACCCTAACATGTTTGAGAGATATGACCAGAAACTCGCCGTTCTCGCGTTTTATGGCCGTTTTCATGAGCTATTGCCCACAGTTTAGAGGTTCTAGAGCGATTTACAGTGACCTTCCGACCTGATACATGTTGGAAAGATATGACGAGAAATTCATCGTTTTATTGTTTTATGGCCGTTTTCATGAGATATTATCCACTGTTTAGGGGTTCTAGGGCGATTAAAGTGACCTTCCGACCTGATACATGTTGGAAAGATATGACCAGAAACTCGCTGTTCTCGCATTTTATGGCCGTTTTCATGAGCTATTGCCCACAGTTTAGGGGTTCTAGGGTGATTTACAGTGACCTTCCGACCTGATACATGTTGGAAAGATATGACCATAAAATCTTCGTATTCTTGTTTTATGGTCGTTTTCATGAGCTATTGCACACAGTTTGGAGGTTCTAGGGCGATTTACAGTGACCTTCCGACCTGATACATGTTGGAAAGATATGACCAGAAACTCGTCGTTTTCGCGTTTTATGGCCGTTTTCATGAGCTATTGCCCATAGTTTTATGGTTCTAGGGCTATTTAAAGCAACCTTAAGACCCGATACCTGTTTGATATTATGCCTAAAACTCGCTGCTTTCGTGTTTTATGGTCATTTTCATGAGTTATTGCCCAAAGTTTTTGGGTTTCAGCCGGATTTGTATGTCTCGAAAGAACCCTGACATGTTTGAGAGATATGACCAGAAACTCGCCGTTCTCGCGTTTTATGGCCGTTTTCATGAGCTATTGCCCATTGTTTAGGTGTTCTAGGGCGATTTACGATGACCTTCCGACCTAATACATGTTGGAAATATATGACCAGAAACTCGTCGTTTTCTAGTTTTATGGTCGTTTTCATGAGCTATTGCCCACAGTTTTATGGTTCTAGGGCTATTTAAAGCAACCTTAAGACCCGGTACATGTTTGAGAGTTATGCCTAAAAACTCGTCCTTTTCGTGTTTTATGGTCATTTTCATGAGTTATTGCCCACAGTTTTTGGGTTTCAGCCGGATTTGCATGTCTCGAAAGAACCCTGACATGTTTGAGAGATATGACCAAAAACTCGTCGTTTTCTTGTTTTATGGCCATTTTCATGAGCTATTGCCCACTGTTTATGGGTTCTAGGCCTATTTACAGTAACCTTCCGACCTGATACATGTTGGAAAGATATGGCCAGAAACTCGTCGTTCTCGTGCTTTGTGGCCGTTTTCATGAGCTATTGCCCACAGTTTAGGGGTTCTAGGGCGATTTACAGTGACCTTCCGACCTGATACATGTTGGAAAGATATGACCATAAAATCGTCGTTTTCTTGTTCCATGGCCGTTTTCATGAGCTATTGCCCACAGTTTAGGTGTTCGAGGGCGATTTACAGTGACCTTCCGACCTGATACATGTTGGAAAGATATGACCAGAAACTCGTCGTTTTCGCGTTTTATGGCCGTTTTCATGAGCTATTGCCCATAGTTTTATGGTTCTAGGGCTATTTAAAGCAACCTTAAGACCCGATACCTGTTTGATAGTTATGCCTAAAAACTCGTCGTTTTCGTGTTTTATGGTCATTTTCATGAGTTATTGCCCACAGTTTTTGGGTTTCAGCCGGATTTGCATGTCTCGAAAGAACCCTGACAGGTTTGAGAGATATGACCACAAACTCGCCGTTCTCGCGTTTTATGGCCGTTTTCATGAGCTATTGCCACAGTTTAGGGGTTCTAGGGTGATTTAAGTGACCTTCCGACCTGATACATGTTGGAAAGATATGACCAGAAACTCGTCGTTTTCGCGTTTTATGGCCGTTTTCATGAGCTATTGCCCACAGTTTTATGGTTCTAGGGCTATTTAAAGCAACCTTAAGACCCGATACCTGTTTGATAGTTATGCCTAAAAACTCGTCGTTTTCGTGTTTTATGGTCATTTTCATGAGTTATTGCCCACAGTTTTTGGGTTTCAGCCGGATTTGCATGTCTCGAAAGAACCTTGACAGGTTTGAGAGATATGACCAGAAACTCGCTGTTCTCGCGTTTTATGGCCGCTTTTCATGAGCTATTGCCCACGCTTTAGGGGTTCTAGGCGATTTACGATGACCTTCCGACCGATACATGTTGGAAAGATATGACCGTAAACTCGCTGCTGCTTTTATGGCCGCTTTTCATGAGCTATTGCCCAGGTTAGGGGTTCTAGGGCGATTTACATGACCTTCCGACTGATTCATGTTGGAAAGATATGACCGTAAACTCGTGCTTTCTTGTTTTATGGCTGTTTTCATGAGCTATTGCCCAGCTTGTATGGTTCTAGGGCTATTTAAAGCAACCTTAAGACCCGTACATGTTTGAGAGTTATGCCTAAAACTCGCTGCTTTCGTGTTTTATGGTCATTTTCATGAGTTATTGCCCACAGCTTTTTGGGTTTCAAATGATTTGCATGTCTCGAAAGAACCCTAACATGTTTGAGAGATATGACCAGAAACTCGCCGTTCCCGCGTTTTATGGCCGTTTTCATGAGCTATTTCCCACAGTTTAGGGGTGCTAGGGCGATTTACAGTGACCTTCCGACCTGATAAATGTTGGAAAGATATGACCAGAAACTCGTCGTTTTCTTGTTTTATGGCCGTTTTCATGAGATATTGCCCACTGTTTAGGGGTTCTATGGCGATTTACAGTGACCTTCCGACCTGATACATGTTGGAAAGATATGTAACACCCTCAGAATCGGACCTATGCAAGTTTAGGCAAAATTCGCCAAACCCGCATAGAAGCGATTCAAAGGTGCCCACCAGGCACTTTCGTGCGGGTGGAAAACAAAGTAATAACATTACACAACAGTCCTCGATGGGACCCACAAGCAGATATATATATAACGACTCGTGAGAGTCAAGAATACGATATAATATACAAAGATCCAAATCACCTTGAAACGATATAGCGCCTACGGACAAGATGCAAATGGGGCTAAGAGCCCCGAAGAGTAACCAATGGCGTCCATAACTCTGCCCAAGCCGGAAGGGTAACCCCGCTAACGTCGATCCCAAACCTGCTTTAACAAAAGGTGCCGACAAAGGCAAAGCAGAAAACAAAGAAGGAGCGCCGATCGAGGCCAAGACACAGCGAGGCTAGAATTCGCGGTCCTCGCCACATAGGTATGGTGGATCAAGCGGCGGCAAAGATGCACTAAACAACCTATAGAGACTCGATACAACTGGCGGATATCAGAGAGGGATGAGAATGACCTATCCGGATCCAACCTGAAGCTAACACCAAACAAACCCATCCTGGTGTTTTCCCCTCGAGACCAAACGAGGAAGTCAACCGAGGAACTCACGCAGTTGGCAGTTTTACTTGTTCAGTTATAGTTGCGGCACTTTACTAGTCAGGTTTAAATAATCGTCCTGATAAAGTAAGCAGTGGGCACTTTTATTTAATCATTCCGTTGTAGTTGCAGCAATTACTAATCAAAAACAGATAGTATGAGATAAACCCAAAATCCCAGCAGTTGTTGGTACTTTTATTCAGCCAATTCGTTGTAGTTGCAATACTTACTAGTCAGATACATTTGTCGCAAGCGACAACCAAACAAGCAATGGTGGGCAGTATTAATTAGCCATTCCGTTATAGTGAAGCTGATTACTAGTCATTATAAGTCAAATTAATAGCAAGAACTTTAGTTATGCTTGTCTATGATCGAGATATCGTGCTCCAAGTCGTCCATATCCGCGACACGGCTTTCGTAAAGTTTTAACCCGCCGGGTGCACCAATAGCAACACACGCCGATCAACCTCGAAAACCAAATCAAAACCCAACGAGGCTTTCACGATGAACAATCACAGATTCAAATATTTCAGGGGCCACCCTTGGAGTACACCCGCAACGGTAAGCTAGCTCGAGACGGACCCCAAAGTTTGTGGGTCGGTAACGGCGATGATGCCCCCAAACGGGACTGTCGATACCACGTAACGGGTCACAAGCCCTAACAGATAAGAAGCGGACCCCGCACAATCAGAATAAAGCAAAGAAGCATGGCATAAGTACAGATAGTAATAAAACCTCAAACTAGTTTGTGGCCCCAAGAAATAAGACTGAATCAAGCTCGTTCGGGGGTCCCATATACCTCCGGATGTGGTTAGCGCATAAAATCAAGGAACAGGTATCAAGTACTCGGGGTCTTACGGACACAAGTGGGCGCTCGAAACCAAATATTATCTATCACCCACCGATGCCTCTGCTTATTCAATTTTAGTTGTTAAACAGGAATGTAAAATGAATGATAAGTAAATCTAGAACCATCTCCAACATCAACATGCGGCAATACATCAGCAACTGTGGCATATGACGACCCACATCAACACTTGAGCAAGCAACTACGACGCGCAAGTCCACTATCTACCAAACAACAGGTAATAGGATGTGTCCGAGGCAATATAGGGCTGCAAGGGATAATCACGGGTACGGAAACTAGAGCATCGCAACACAGATAGCAATAGATCAACAGGAGGGAAGTAAATACTATAAAAGTAAGATAGGTAGAAAGGGGGAGATGCTCGCCTGAAAACATTGTCGAAGGTTCAAGCGAAGATCGGGGCGAAGCTCACATCAACTCAACGGCCTTATCCGCGAAGAAGCAAATCACTAGAAGAAACACCGGATGCAATATTTAATAAAACGGCAGAAGATCGGCATGATGCATGAATGATGCATGGCATGGCAAAGGTGCGATGCAATTAGGTCATATTAGGTGGAACCGGGGTCCCGACAATTAGTGAAATGGTTCAAGTTATTTAGAACCCCCGCAAATTATATGTTGTTTAGCAATGCAACAGATGGAACCGGTTCGCTACACATATTTAAATGAGGCCATTATGAGACTAGATTTGCCCGCATATGGGCCCCATATTTAATTATTAGGTGAATCGGCATAAGGCCCGCAAACCACATGACATGTATGCATGCATGGCAAGTTTATATGCAACAAGTGACAATGTCATATATTAAAAAGATAGGGGTCTCGGATAGGGTCACACATTAGGGTTCTCGACGAACTTGGGGTTCCAGAGGTTCGGGGTCGGTCTCGGGGTCCAGGGTCCGACGGAACGGCGGAAGCGTTCTCGGTGTCCAGTGAGGTAGACCTTGGCGTTCAGGGAGTACTTGTTCGCGTCGGCATCGATTCGCCGATTGGTGTCGATCTTGTCGGGCCCGCAGATCTTGTCGAATCCGGGTCGCCGGGTCGTAGACGGTCATGGCGTTTCGAGGGGAGGTCTTGGCGTGGCCTTTGATCACCGGATCGCCGGGTCTCGCCGAACTTGGCGTCCGGGAAGGAGTGCTCGAGCGGTATCGCCTTCGGGTTCCGTGAAGGAGATGCTTAGGGGGCCTCGGTCGCCGACTTGTGTACGGGCCGGTGTTTCATCGGGCTCATCGGGTCTCCGGTAAGGTCGTAGGTGAAGTCGGGGGCACGTGTGATCTTCATACTGACCTGTTTCCACCCAAGCTTGCAACACACACAGCCTCGTAGAAGCTGAGCAACACAACAGCCACACAGACATGAATACACAGCATTGGTTAACAGAGACAGCGCCAACATCAACAGATGAACCACATTGACGCCCTAGAGCAGGGACTCGCGGCGGCAGGTGCTCGAGGATGAGACGCGGCCGAGGCCGAGCGATGCGGGCGACGACACGGCCTGACACGGGGAGGTCGCTGGCGGGAGGTGTGGCCGGACGGTGAGGTCGAGCCGGGCGAGGCAGAACGAGGCGGCGGAGGAGGAGCGATGCCGCGGCGACCTTGGCCAGAGAGGGATGGCAGAGCTGGCGGTGCCGGGGCCCACGGCGGTGACGGGACGGCGGTTGGAGGAGCTTCGTGGCCGGCGGGGTCGAAGCCGAAGGGGAGACGACGCGGGGCGACGCGGACGGCCGGAGAGGGAGGAGGTCGAGGTCGCGCGGAGGTCGACGGAGAGGGGTCACGGGCGGCGCTTCGCCAGAGGGGGCGGCGGAACCCGGGCGGGCGGGCTCAGCCGATCGCGGGCGGAGCGGCGAAAGCGGGGAGGGAGGGAGCGCTGGCGCTGGCAAGGCTGGGGCGGGCAAAGCGAGGCAAAGGAGGCTCGATTTCGTCCAGCCGAGGCGCGGAGGACTCCGGCGGGCGAGCACGGGCGGGGTGCGGACCGAGGAGGAGGAGGGCGCTGCGGGCGAGGAAGGCGAGGTGGGGAAGGGAGGAGCCTGGCGCGTGCGTTGGGGAAGAACAGAGGGAGGAGGAAGAGAGCGGGGTAGGTGGGGGAGAGGGTGGGTCCGGGGGGAAGGGCCCAGGGGAGAGAGTGGCTGAGGGGTGGGCTGCGCGGCGAGTGGGACCCGGGGGTCAGGGGGTGGGTCGGCGCGCGCGTGGGTGCTGTGTGGGTGTGTGCGGGCGCCGTGTGGGGGGTTGTGGTTTGGTGAGAGGCAGGTGGAGGGAGTGGGATGTGGTGGAGGTGAGGGATGACGTGGCGCCTTGTGGTTGGTGGGAGGAGAGGAGAGAGCTGATTTGGCGCATGGCTATTGGCCCGGGTGATGTGGCTGCAAGGGGTGGGTAGGAGTTTGGGTGGCCATAGGATTAGGAGGGGCTAGCTGGTGGACCGATTGGTTTTTCTGGGGCGGTCGTTCGGTCGGTTCGGACCGTTCGACTGCCCCACCCAAAATAATTATAATTTTTATTTAATTTAATTGGGCCGTTTGCAAACCGGCAGCGGACAAAACAAAATATTCCGGGGACCCGGGTTTTGATGTTTGAATGGAGAGGGGCGTTTAGAAAACAACACGGGCTTTGCAAACATAATTTTGGCAAACAATGCATGATGATGACGATGCAATGCACAAATTCAACGCGATTTTCTAGTAGTGGTTTTGCGGGATGCCACAATTCGACACCACTAACAAGGGATCTCGCCCTCGAGATCCGCCTCATGGTACCGGAAGGAAGGTCGGCGATCTGCGTCTTCTCGCTTCGTGTAGATCTTCGCGACACCACTAACGAGGGTTCCTTCTTCATCTGGGAATCGGCGACACCACCAACAAAGGGTCGTTGCTCCTGATCGTCGAGGGAACACGCCAGGTACAAAAAGGTCGAAGGTAGAGGTATCGCAAATAAAGCCACCCCTAACTTCCGTGGACGGAGTAAATTGCTGGATCCACTGCCTCGACGTACAAGAGCGAATGATAAGAGCAGTGGTAGGGTAGCTAATCCATCCCGCACTCAAACCATTTCTCTGCACACGAATAGGCGGATTAAGCAACCAACTCTCGGAATCAGACTGAAGATCTTCACAGCGAGGTTCGGAAACAAAGGGATGTTGCCAGCAGAAATCGTATGAAAGACACACCGATTAGGTTTCGCGGTGGTTCCATTGGCATGAACAACACATGCTCAAGGTTAACCCCAACTTCACCAAAGCTCGCCCTTCTCATATGTTTTTCAACGACACTGATATCCAGCAAGGAACACACCTAGATAAAGATTTCAAGAACAAAAGATCGGATGACGGGCACAACAGAACAACTGCAGATTGATGATCGTAGCACCTCCGTTACAAAAGGGGAAAACGAAACCCTAAGGTACGACGGAAACCCAACCACGAGAATTCCTGGACTCGAAGAGAGAGAAGAGAGCAGATTCAAACACGCCGAGGTAAGAGGAGAATAGCGAGGGTACGGAGTAAAATCGCACCTAATCGTAACTATCCAACCGATTTTCAAAAATAGTTTCGACACTCTACTTGGCCGTTAGCTAGGTTATCCTCACAGTGGACTTGTGGGTATCGCAATCGTGCTCTGATACCACTCTGTAACACCCTCAGAATCGGACCTATGCAAGTTTAGGCAAAATTCGCCAAACCCGCATAGAAGCGATTCAAAGGTGCCCACCAGGCACTTTCGTGCGGGTGGAAAACAAAGTAATAACATTACACAACAGTCCTCGATGGGACCCACAGAACAGATATATATATATGACTCGTAGAGTCAAGAATACGATATAATATACAAAGATCCAAATCACCTTGAAACGATATAGCGCCCACTACGGACAAGATGCAAATGGGGCTAAGAGCCACGAAGAGTAACCAATGGCGTCCATAACCTGCCGTGCCAAGGAAGGGTAACCCTCGCTAACGGCGTCGATCCCAAAACCTGCTTTAACAAAAGGTGCCGACAAAGGCAAAGCAGAAAACAAAGAAGGAGCGTCGATCGAGGCCAAGATGCAGCGAGGCTAGAATTCGGCGGTCCTCGCCTACATAGGTATGGTGGACTGAGCGGCAGCGGCAGCATGCACTAAACAACCTATAGAGACTCGATACAACTGGCGGATATCAGAGAGGGATGAGAATGACCTATCCGGATCCAACCTGAAGCTAACACCAAACAAACCCATCTGGTGTTTTCCCTCGAGACCAAACGAGGAAGTCAACCGAGGAACTCACGGTTGGCGCTTTACTTGTTCGCTTATAGTTGCGGCACTTTACTAGTCGTTTAAATAATCGTCGATAAAGTAAGCGATGGGCACTTTTATTTAATCATTCCGCTAGAAGTTGCAGCAATTACTAATCAAAACAGATAGTATGAGATAAACCCAAAATCCCAGCAGCTTGTTGGTACTTTTATTCAGCCAATTCGTTGTAGTTGCAATACTTACTAGTCGATACATTTGTCGCATGGCGACAACCAAACAAGCAATGGTGGGCGTATTAATTAGCCATTCCGTTATAGTGAAGCTGATTACTAGTCATTATAAGTCAAATTAATAGCAAGAAACTTTAGTTATGCTTGTCTATGATCGAGAATCATGCTCCAAGTCGTCCATATCCGCGGACACGGCTTTGAAAGTTTTAACCCGGCGGGTGCACCAATAGCAACACACGCCGATCAACCTCGGAAAAACCAAATCAAAACCAACGAGGCTTTCACGGTGAACAATCACAGGATTCAGAAATATTTCAGGGCCACCCTTGAGTACACCAACGGTAAGCTAGCTCGAGACGGACCCCAAAGTTTGTGGGTCGGCGTGGACAGTATGCCCCCAAACGGGGACTGTCGATACCACGTAAACGGGTCACAAGCCCTAACAAGATAAAGCGGTGCAGACCCGCAATCGTAAATAAAGCAAGAAAGCATGGCATAAGTACAGGATAATAAAACCTCAAACTAGTTTGTGGCCCCAAGAAATAAGACAATCAAGCTCGTTCGGGGGTCCCATATACCTCCCGGATGTGGTTAGCGCGCAAAATCAAGGAACAGGTATCAAGTACTCGGGGTCTTACGGGACACAAGTGGGCGTTCGGAAACCAAATATTATCTATCACCCACCGATGCCTCTGCTTATTCAATTTTAGTTGTTAAACAGGAATGTAAAATGAATGATAAGTAAATCTAGAACCATCTCCAACATCAACATGCGGCAATACATCAGCAACTGTGGCATATGACGACCCACATCAACACTTGAGCAAGCAACTACGACGCGCAAGTCCACTATCTACCAAACAACAGGTAATAGGATGTGTCCGAGGCAATATAGGGCTGCAAGGGATAATCACGGGTACGGAAACTAGAGCATCGCAACACAGATAGCAATAGATCAACAGGAGGGAAGTAAATACTATAAAAGTAAGATAGGTAGAAAGGGGGAGATGCTCGCCTGAAAACATTGTCGAAGGTTCAAGCGAAGATCGGTAAGCTCACATCAACTCAACGGCCTTATCCGCTGAGAAGCAAATCACTAGAAGAAACACCGGATGCAATATTTAATAAAACGGCGGAAGATCGGCATGATGCATGAATGATGCATGGCATGGCAAAGTGCGATGCAATTAGGTCATATTAGGTGGAACCGGGTCCCGACAATTAGTGAAATGGTTCAAGTTATTTAGAACCCCATAAATTATATGTTGTTTAGCAATGCAACAGATGGAACGGTTCTACACATATTTAAATGAGGCCATTATGAGACTAGATTTGCCGCATATGGGCCCCATATTTAATTATTAGGTGAATCGGCATAAGGCCCGCAAACCACATGACATGTATGCATGCATGGCAAGTTTATATGCAACAAGTGACAATGTCATATATTAAAAAGATAGGGGTCTCGGATAGGGTCACACATTAGGGTTCTCGACGAACTTGGGGTTCCAGAGGTTCGGGTTGAGTCGGTCTCGGGTCCGTGGTCCGACGGGCAGCGAGCGTTCTCGGTGTCCGATGAGGTAGACCTTGGCGTTCACGAGGGAGTACTTGTTCTGGCGTCGGGGCATCGTATTCGCCCTGATTGGTGTCGATCTTGTCGGGCCCGCGCAGATCTTGTCGAATCCGCGGTCGTCGGGTCGTGTAGACGGTCATGGCGTTCCGAGGGGGGAGGTCTTGGCGTGGCCTTTGGATCACCGGGATCGGGCTTCGGGGTCTCGCCGAACTTGGCGTCCGGGAAGGAGTGCTCGAGCGGTATCGCCTTCGGGTTCCGTGAAGGAGATGCTTAGGGGGCCTCGGTCGTCAGACTTGTGTACGGCGCCGGTGTTTCATCGGGCTCATCGGGTCTCTGGGTAAGGTCGTAGGTGAAGTCGGGGGCACGTGTGATCTTCATACTGACCTGTTTCCACCCAAGCTTGCAACACACACAGCCTCGTAGAAGCTGAGCAACACAACAGCCACACAGACATGAATACACAGCATTGGTTAACAGAGACAGCGCCAACATCAACAGATGAACCACATTGACGCCCTAGAGCAGGGACTCGCGGCGGCAGGTGCTCGAGGATGAGACGCGGCCGAGGCCGAGCGATGCGGGCGACGACACGGCCTGACACGGGGAGGTCGCTGGCGGGAGGTGTGGCCGGACGGTGAGGTCGAGCAGGCGAGGCGAGCAGGCGGCGGAGGAGGAGCGATGCGCGGCGGCCTTGGCGAGAGAGGATGGCAGCTGGCGGTGCGGGGCCCACGGTGACGGACGGCGGTTGGAGGAGCTTCGTGGCGGGGTCGGCGAAGGACGACGCGTATGACGGGCGGAGAGGAGGAGGTCGAGGTCGCGGAGGTCGACGGAGAGGGTCACGCGCGGCGCCGCTCAGGGGCGGCGGCCGGGCAGCGGCGGGCTCAGCCGATGCGGGCGGGCGCGGCGAGGCGGGCGGTGGAGGGAGGCGGCCTTGGCGCTTCGCTGCGTCGGGCGGCAGCGCGCGAGCGGCGGAGGCTCGGGGCAGCTCGTCCGAGGCGGCGGAGGACTCAAGCGGGCGGCAGGGGACCGGCGAGGGCGGGGTGCGGACCGAGGAGGAGGAGGGGCGCCGTGGCGGCGAGCTGAGAGGGAGCGGGGTGGGGAAGGGAGGAGCCTGGCGCGTGCGTTGGGGAAGAACAGAGGAGGAGAGAGAGCGGGTAGGTGGGGAGAGGGTGGGTCCGGGGAAGGGCCGGGGAGAGTGGGTGAGGGTGGGCTGCTGCGAGTGGGACCCGGGGTCAGTGGGTCGGTGGCGTGGGTGTGTGGGTGTGTCGGCGCCGTGTGGGGGTTGTGGTTTGGTGAGGCGGTGGAGGGAGTGGGATGTGGTGGAGGTGAGGGATGACGTGGCGCCTTGTGGTTGGTGGGAGGAGAGGAGAGAGCTGATTTGGCGCATGGCTATTGGCCCGGGTGATGTGGCTGCAAGGGGTGGGTAGGAGGTTGGGTGGCCATAGGATTAGGAGGGGCTAGCTGGTGGACCGATTGGTTTTCTGGGGCGGTCGTTCGGTCGGTTCGGACCGTTCGACTGCCCCACCCAAAATAATTATAATTTTTATTTAATTTAATTGGGCCGTTTGCCAACCGGCAGCGGACAAACAAAATATTCCGGGGACCCGGGTTTTGATGTTTGAATAGAGAGGGGCGTTTAGAAAACAACACGGGCTTTGCAAACATAATTTTGGCAAACAATGCATGATGATGACGATGCAATGCACAAATTCAACGCGATTTTCTAGTAGTGGTTTTGCGGGATGCCACAAGATATGACCATAAACTCGTCGTATTCTTGTTTTATGGCCGTTTTCATGAGCTATTGCCCACAGTTTGGGGGTTCTAGGGAGATTTACAGTGACCTTCCGACCTGATACATGTTGGAAAGATATGACCAGAAACTCGTCGTTTTCGCGTTTTATGGCCGTTTTCATGAGCTATTGCCCATAGTTTTATGGTTCTAGGGCTATTTAAAGCAACCTTAAGACCCGATACCTGTTTGATAGTTATGACCTAAAACTAGCTGTTTTCGTGTTTTATGGTCATTTTCATGAGTTATTGCCCACAGTTTTTGGGTTTCAGCCGGATTTGCATGTCTCGAAAGAACCCTGACATGTTTGAGAGATATGACCAGAAACTCGCCGTTCTCGCGTTTTATGGCCGGTTTCATGAGCTATTGCCCATAGTTTAGGCGTTCTAGGGCGATTTACAGTGACCTTCCGACCTGATACATGTTGGAAAGATATGACCAGAAACTCGTTGTTCTCGTGTTTTGTGGCCGTTTTCATGAGCTATTGCCCACAGTTTAGGGGTTCTAGAGCGATTTACAGTGACCATCCGACCTGATACATGTTGGAAAGATATGACCATAAAATCGTCGTTTTCTTGTTCCATGGACGTTTTCATGAGCTATTCCCCACAGTTTAGGTGTTCTTTTCGTTTATGGCTTTTCATGAGCTATTGCCCATAGTTTTATGGTTCTAGGGCTATTTAAAGCAACCTTAAGACACGATACCGCTTGATAGTTATGCCTAAGAACTCGTTTTCGTGTTTTATGGTCATTTTCATGAGTTATTGCCCACAATTTTGGGTTTCACGGATTTGCATGTCTCAAAGAACCCCGACAGGTGTTTGAGAGATATGACCGTAAACACGCTGTTCTTGTTTTATGGCCGTTTTCATGAGCTATTGCCCACAGTTTGGGGGTTCTAGGGCGATTTACAGTGACCTTCCGACCTGATACATGTTGGAAAGATATGACCAGAAACTCGTCGTTTTCGCGTTTTATGGCCGTTTTCATGAGCTATTGCCCACAGGTTAGGGGTTCTAGGGCGATTAACAGTGACCTTCTAACCTGATACATGTTGGAAAGATATGACCAGAAACTCGTCGTTTTCTTGTTTTATGGCCGTTTTCATGAGCTATTGCCCACAGTTGTATGGTTCTAGGGCTATTTAAAGCAACCTTAAGACCCGGTACATGTTTGAGAGTTATGCCTAAAAACTCGTCGTTTTCGTGTTTTATGGTCATTTTCATGAGTTATTGCCCACAGTTTTTGGGTTTCAGCCGGATTTGCATGTCTCGAAAGAACCCTAACATGTTTGAGAGATATGAACAGAAACTCGCCGTTCCCGCGTTTTATGGCCGTTTTCATGAGCTATTTCCCACAGTTTAGGGGTGCTAAGGCGATTTACGGTGACCTTCCGACCTGATACATGTTGGAAAGATATGACCAGAAACTCGTCGTTTTCTTGTTTTATGGCCGTTTTCATGAGATATTGCCCACTGTTTAGGGGTTCTAGGGCGATTTACAGTGACCTTCCGACCTGATACATGTTGGAAAGATATGACCATAAACTCGTCGTATTCTTGTTTTATGGCCGTTTTCATGAGCTATTGCCCACAGTTTGGGGGTTCTAGGGAGATTTACAGTGACCTTCCGACCTGATACATGTTGGAAAGATATGACCAGAAACTCGTCGTTTTCGCGTTTTATGGCCGTTTTCATGAGCTATTGCCCATAGTTTTATGGTTCTAGGGCTATTTAAAGCAACCTTAAGACCCGATACCTGTTTGATAGTTATGCCTAAAAACTCGTCGTTTTCGTGTTTTATGGTCATTTTCATGAGTTATTGCCCACAGTTTTTGGGTTTCAGCCGGATTTGCATGTCTCGAAAGAACCCTGACATGTTTGAGAGATATGACCAGAAACTCGCCGTTCGCTTTTATGGCTTGGTTTCATGAGCTATTGCCCATAGTTTAGGCGTTCTAGGCGATTCTGATGACCTTCCGACCTGATACATGTTGGAAAGATATGACCAGAAACTCGTTGTTCTCGTGTTTTGTGGCCGTTTTCATGAGCTATTGCCCACAGTTTAGGGGTTCTAGAGCGATTTACAGTGACCATCCGACCTGATACATGTTGGAAAGATATGACCATAAAATCGTCGTTTTCTTGTTCCATGGACGTTTTCATGAGCTATTCCCCACAGTTTAGGTGTTCGAGGGCGATTTACAGTGACATTCCGACCTGATACATGTTGGAAAGATATGACCAGAAACTTGTCGTTTTCGCGTTTTATGGCCGTTTTCATGATCTATTGCCCATAGTTTTATGGTTCTAGGGCTATTTAAAGCAACCTTAAGACCCGATACCTGTTTGATAGTTATGCCTAAAAACTCGTCGTTTTCGTGTTTTATGTTCATTTTCATGAGTTATTGCCCACAGTTTTTGGGTTTCAGCCGGATTTGCATGTCTCGAAAGAACCCTGACAGGTTTGAGAGATATGACCGTAAACTCATTGCTCGCGTTTATGGCCGTTTTCATGAGCTATTGCCCAGTTTAGGGGTTCTAGGAAATTTACAAAGGACCTTCCGACCTGATACATGTTGGAAAGATATGACCAGAAACTCGTCGTTTTCTTGTTTTATGGCCGTTTTCATGAGCTATTGCCCACAGTTGTATGGTTCTAGGGCTATTTAAAGCAACCTTAAGACCCGGTACATGTTTGAGAGTTATGCCTAAAAACTCGTCGTTTCGTGTTTTATGGTCATTTTCATGAGTTATTGCCCACAGTTTTTGGGTTTCAGCCGGATTTGCATGTCTCGAAAGAACCCTGACATGTTTGAGAGATATGACCAGAAACTCGCCGTTCCCGCGTTTATGGCCGTTTTCATGAGCTATTTCCCACAGTTTAGGGGTTCTAGGGCGATCTAAGGTGACCTTCCGACCTGATACATGTTGGAAAGATATGACTAGAAACTCGTCGTTTTCTTGTTTTATGGCCGTTTTCATGAGATATTGCCCACTGTTTAGGGGTTCTAGGGCGATTTACTGTGACCTTCCGACCTGATACATGTTGGAAATATATGACCATAAACTCGTCGTATTCTTATTTTATGGCCGTTTTCATGAGCTATTGCCCACAGTTTGGGGGTTCTAGGGAGATATCTGAGGACCTTCCGACCGATACATGTTGGAAAGATATGACCGAACTCGTCGTTTCGCTTTTATGGCGTTTTCATGAGTTATTGCCACAGTTTATGGTTCTAGGGCTATTTAAAGCAACCTTAAGACCGTACTGTTTGATAGTTATGCCTAAGAACTCGTCGTTTTCGTGTTTTATGGTCATTTTCATGAGTTATTGCCACAGTTTTGGGTTTCAACGGATTTGCATGTCTCGAAGAACCACAGCGGTGTTTGAGAGATATGACCAGAAACTCGCCGTTCTCGCGTTTTATGGCCGTTTTCATGAGTTATTGCCCACAATTTAGGGGTTCTAGGGAGATTTACAGTGACCTTCCGACCTAATACATGTTTGAGAGATATGACCAGAAACTCGCCGTTCTCGCGTTTTATGGCCGTTTTCATGAGCTATTGCCCACAGTTTAGGGGTTCTGGGGCGATTTACAGTGACCTTCCGACCTGATTCATGTTGGAAAGATATAACCATAAACTCGTCGTTTTCGTGTTTTATGGTCATTTTCATGAGTTATTGCCCACAGTTTTTGGGTTTCAGCCGGATTTGCATGTCTCGAAAGAACCCTGACATGTTTGAGAGATATGACCAGAAACTCGCTGTTCTCGCGTTTTTATGGCCGTTTTCATGAGCTATTGGCACAGTTTAGGGGTTCTAGGGTGATTTAAGTGACCTTCCGACCTGATACATGTTGGAAAGATATGACCAGAAACTCGTCGTTTTCCTTTTTTATGGCCGTTTTCATGAGCTATTGCCCCATATTTTTATGGTTCTAGGGCTATTTAAAGCAACCTTAAGACCCGATACCTGTTTGATAGTTATGCCTAAAAACTCGTCGTTTTCGAGTTTTATGGTCATTTCCATGAGTTATTGCCCACAGTTTTTGGGTTTCAACCAGATTTGCATGTCTCGAAATAACCCTGACAGGTTTGAGAGATATGACCAGAAACTCGCTGTTCTCGCGTTTTATGGCCATTTTCATGAGCTATTGCCCACTGTTTAGGGGCTCTAGGGCGATTTACAGTGACGTTCCGACTTGATACATGTTGGAAAGAGATGACCAGAAACTCGTCGTTTTCGCGTTTTATGGCCGTTTTCATGAGCTATTGCCCACTGTTTTGGGGTTCTAGGGCGATTTACAGTGACCTTCCGACCTGATTCATGTTGGAAAGATATGACCAGAAACTCGTCGTTTTCGCGTTTTCATGAGCTATTGCCCACAGTTTTATGGTTCTAGGGCTATTTAAAGCAACCTTAAGACCCGGTACATGTTTGAGAGTTATGCCTAAAACTCGTCGTTTTCGTGTTTTATGGTCATTTTCATGAGTTATTGCCCACAGTTTTTGGGTTTCAGCCGGATTTGCATGTCTCGAAAGAACCCTAACATGTTTGAGAGATATGACCAGAAACTCGCCGTTCCCGCGTTTTATGGCCGTTTTCATGAGCTATTTCCCACAGTTTAGGGGTTCTAGGGCGATTTACAGTGACCTTCCGACCTGATACATGTTGGAAAGATATGACCAGAAACTCGTCGTTTTCTTGTTTTATGGCCGTTTTCATGAGATATTGCCCACTGTTTAGGGGTTCTAGGGCGATTTACAGTGACCTTCCGACCTGATACATGTTGGAAAGATATGACCATAAACTCGTCGTATTCTTGTTTTATGGCCGTTTTCATGAGCTATTGCCCACAGTTTGGGGGTTCTAGGGCGATTTACAGTGACCTTCCGACCTGATACATGTTGGAAAGATATGACCAGAAACTCGTCGTTTTCGCGTTTTATGGCCGTTTTCATGAGCTATTGCCCATAGTTTTATGGTTCTAGGGCTATTTAAAGCAACCTTAAGACCCGATACCTGTTTGATAGTTATGCCTAAAAACTCGTCGTTTTCGTGTTTTATGGTCATTTTCATGAGTTATTGCCCACGCTTTGGGTTTCACCGGATTTGCATGTCTCGAAGAACCCCAAATGTTTGAGAGATATGACCGTAACTTCGCCGTTCTCGCGTTTATGGCGGTTTCATGAGCTATTGCCCATAGTTTAGGCGTTCTAGGCGATTTACGGTGACCTTCCGACCGATACATGTTGGAAAGATATGACCGTAAACTCGTTGTTCTCGTGTTTTGTGGCCGCTTTCATGAGCTATTGCCACGCTTAGGGGTTCTAGGGCGATTTACGGTGACCATCCGACCGATACATGTTGGAAATATATGACCATAAAATCGCTGCTTTCTTGTTCCATGGCCGCTTTCATGAGCTATTGCCCACGCTTAGGTGTTCGAGGCGATTTACAGTGACCTTCCGACCTGATACATGTTGGAAAGATATGACCGGAAAATCGTCGCTTTCGCGTTTTATGGCCGTTTTCATGAGCTATTGCCCATAGTTTTGTGGTTCTAGGGCGATTTACAGCAACCTTAAGACCCGATACCGCTTGATAGTTATGCCTAAGAACTCGTCGCTTCGTGTTTTATGGTCATTTTCATGAGTTATTGCCCACAATTTTGGGTTTCAAATGGATTTGCATGTCTCGAAGAACCACAGCGAGTTTGAGAGATATGACCAAACACGCTGTTGTTCTCGCTTTTATGGCCGCTTTCATGAGCTATTGCCCAGCTTTAGGGGTTCTAGGGCGATTTACTGACCTTCCGACCTGATACATGTTGGAAAGATATGACCAAACTCGCTTTCGCGTTTATGGCCGTTTTCATGAGCTATTGCCCACCGGTTAGGGTTCTAGGGCGATTTACTGATGACCTTCCGACCTGATAGGTTTGAGAGATATGACCAGAAACTCGCTGTTCTCGTGTTTTATGGCCGTTTTCATGAGCTATTGCCCACAGTTGTATGGTTCTAGGGCTATTTAAAGCAACCTTAAGACCCGGTACATGTTTGAGAGTTATGCCTAAAAACTCGTCGTTTTCGTGTTTTATGGTCATTTTCATGAGTTATTGCCCACGCTTTTAGGTTTCACCGGATTTGCATGTCTCGAAGAACCCTAACATGTTTGAGAGATATGACCGAAACTCGTCGTTCCGCGCTTTATGGCCGCTTTCATGAGCTATTTCCACGCTTTAGGGTGCTAAGGCGATTTACGGTGACCTTCCGACCGATACATGTTGGAAAGATATGACCGTAAACTCGCTGCTTTCTTGTTTTATGGCCGCTTTCATGAGATATTGCCCTGTTTAGGGTTCTATGGCGATTCTGATGACCTTCCGACCTGATGCATGTTGGAAAGATATGACCATAAACTCGTCGTATTCTTGTTTTATGGCCGTTTTCATGAGCTATTGCCCACAGTTTGGGAGTTCTAGGATATTTACTGAGGACCTTCCGACGATACATGTTGGAAAGATATGACCGTAAACTTCGTCGTTTCGCATTTTATGGCCGTTTTCATGAGCTATTGCCCATAGTTTTATGGTTCTAGGGCTATTTAAAGCAACCTTAAGACCCGATACTGCTTGATAGTTATGCCTAAAACTCGTCGTTTCGTGTTTTATGGTCATTTTCATGAGTTATTGCCCACAGCTTTGGGTTTCACCGGGTTGCATGTCTCAAAAGAACCGACATGTTTGAGAGATATGACCGAACTCGCCGCTCGCGTTTATGGCTTGGTTTCATGAGCTATTGCCCATAGTTTAGGCGTTCTAGGGCGATTCAAAGGACCTTCCGACGATACATGTTGGAATGATATGACCAGAAACTCGTTGTTCTCGTGTTTTGTGGCCGTTTTTATGAGCTATTGCCCACAGCTTCGGGGTTCTAGGGCGATTTACGGACCATCCGACCTGATACATGTTGGAAAGATATGACCATAAAATCGTCGTTTTCTTGTTCCATGGACGTTTTCATGAGCTATTCCCCACAGTTTAGGTGTTCGAGGGCGATTTACAGTGACATTCCGACCTGATACATGTTGGAAAGATATGACCAGAAACTCGTCGTTTTCGCGTTTTATGGCCGTTTTCATGAGCTATTGCCCATAGTTTTATGGTTCTAGGGCTATTTAAAGCAACCTTAAGACCCGATACTGCTTGATAGTTATGCCTAAAACTCGTCGTTTCGTGTTTTATGTTCATTTTCATGAGTTATTGCCCACAGCTTTTGGGTTTCAAATGGATTTGCATGTCTCGAAGAACCGACAGTTTGAGAGATATGACCGTAACTTCATTTTCTCGCTTTATGGCCGCTTTCATGAGCTATTGCCCACAGCTTAGGGTTCTAGGAAATTCTGATGACCTTCTAACCTGATACATGTTGGAAAGATATGACCAGAAACTCGTCGTTTTCTTGTTTTATGGCCGTTTTCATGAGCTATTGCCCACAGTTGTATGGTTCTAGGGCTATTTAAAGCAACCTTAAGACCCGGTACATGTTTGAGAGTTATGCCTAAAAACTCGTCGTTTTCGTGTTTTATGGTCATTTTCATGAGTTATTGCCCACAGTTTTTGGGTTTCAGCCGGATTTGCATGTCTCGAAAGAACCCTAACATGTTTGAGAGATATGAACAGAAACTCGCCGTTCCCGCGTTTTATGGCCGTTTTCATGAGCTATTTCCCACGGTTTAGGGGTTCTAGGGCGATTTACAAAGGACCTTCCGACCGATACATGTTGGAAAGATATGACTAGAAACTCGCTGCTTTCTTGTTTTATGGCCGCTTTCATGAGATATTGCCCAATGTTTAGGGGTTCTAGGCGTTCGTGACCTTCCGACCTGATACATGTTGGAAATATATGACCATAAACTCGTCGTATTCTTATTTTATGGCCGTTTTCATGAGCTATTGCCCACAGTTTGGGGGTTCTAGGGAGATATACAGTGACCTTCCGACCTGATACATGTTGGAAAGATATGACCAGAAACTCGTCGTTTTCGCTTTTTATGGCCGTTTTCATGAGTTATTGCCCACAGTTTTATGGTTCTAGGGCTATTTAAAGCAACCTTAAGACCCGGTACCTGTTTGATAGTTATGCCTAAAAACTCGTCGTTTTCGTGTTTTATGGTCATTTTCATGAGTTATTGCCCACAGTTTTTGGGTTTCAGCCGGATTTGCATGTCTCGAAAGAACCCTGACAGGTTTGAGAGATATGACCAGAAACTCGTTGTTCTCGCGTTTTATGGCCGTTTTCATGAGCTATTGCCCACAGTTTAGGGGTTCTAGGGCGATTTACAGTGACCTTCCGACCTGATACATGTTGGAAAGATATGACCAGAAACTCGTCGTTTTCGTGTTTTATGGTCATTTTCATGAGTTATTGCCCACAGTTTAGGGGTTCTAGGGCGATTTACAGTGACCTTCCGACCTGATACATGTTGGAAAGATATGACCAGAAACTCGTCCTTTTCTTGTTTTATGGCCGTTTTCATGAGATATTGCCCACAGTTGTATGGTTCTAGGGCTATTTAAAGCAACCTTAAGTCCCGGTACATGTTTGAGAGTTATGCCTAAAAACTCGTCGTTTTCGTGTTTTATGGTCATATTCATGAGTTATTACAGTTTTGGGTTTCAGGATTTGCATGTCTCGAAAGAACCCTAACATGTTTGAGAGATATGACCAGAAACTCGCCGTTCCCGCGTTTTATGGCCGTTTTCATGAGCTATTTCCCTGGAGACACGGGTACTACCAAGAAACCAATGGATGTAGTTGTTAAATGCAACTGGGCAATGTGCTCTTCCATTATTCCATTCCGTTCGTCGAGCATTCTCCACACAAATGAGGAAATCCATGACGTGCCTCCTATGATGGTGATCCCAATTCTTGATCTTCCTCGCTCTTTTCAACCGAACAACAACAAAGAACCATGTTAGTACCATACAAAGCAATTGAGCACAAGTTCTCATGCTAACTAACCGATGAAGCTCCTTGTCGGTGTCCTTCCACGAGAGGGTTGCACTGAAACAACCCGAATCGCCTCATCACCCGTTGTGGCATATGAAACTCAACCGCCCAATTGCAAATCAATGGGCAGACATGAGCGTAGAGATTGTTCCTCCAAGCACTTCGGGTTAATATCAAACCCGGAGCAATACCAAACTCGTCCCCACAACCATAAGGCTCCCACTCCACCGCAACATATCACAAGAACATGTTTGGTATCGATTTTGACTCGTGAAGTAAATATTATGGATAGTGACGATAGATAAACATCTACCGCCGCGTAATCGCATCAAACTCGTTGTACTTGAGGTACATGGCATCAACATCGCTTGTCATCTCCGATACCACGTCCACTTGTAAGCCCAAGTCGGTGGCGAGAGGGTTTCTATTATACGATGGCCAAGGATGGTGGCCCACCTCTTTGGGACGACCAACCGTAAGCGTTCAGCTCCATATCGAGAGAAGAACCATAGCACCACCTATTCGGCAGATTCGCCGCCCCTCGGCGAGCATCGCCCAACCGCAAGTGAACAAAACGAGGTCAAGATAGCATATGTGGACTCGACATATACAAATGAATGTAGAGTGCACATGTGATTACCGCCGGTACAAGTAGGCAAGAGCCGCCGAACCCACCGATATTGCTATCCCGGTTTGCTAGTGCCTTGAGCCACATCCATCGAGCGGTCCTACCTCCGTCAAGAACAGAGTCCTAGAAAGGACATACCACATGTACACACGAGCATGTGTCTCGATCACCTCAACCTCGGCGGGGTTCGGGCATTCACTAAAGTTAGACACGATCCACGCATATGTCGCGCCTGCTGGGACTCTATCTTTGCTCTTATCTTCAAGTTCTTCAGGAGCCATGCCAATAAGTAGCTGCATCGCATTGCGCCACCCATCGGAATCTGTGCTCATACAGAGAGGCTCCCCCGCGATAGGAAGTCCAAAGATCATGGAAACATCCTGAAGAGTAGGAGTGATCTCGCCGGTCCGGAGGTGTAAAGTGTGCGTCTCCGGCCTCCACCGGTCGACAAGTGCGGTGATAGCAGCCGCGTTGAGGTTCGGCGTCGACCGGCTCACAAGCGTGATGAAAGGGAGGAGGCCTAGCCGCTTGATGTACTCGGTGTATCGCTCGTCGTACGGCATGTCATTCGAAGACGCGCCATGAGACCGAATCTTGAGGGGGCGAAGCCTCTGCATACATACAAGATCGAACATTATGCTTTTTCCAACACAATTGAATCAATATAAAAATAAAAGCAAAGAAGTTCAACCATGGTTTTATTACCATATGCTTCTCCGCCAGCAAGTATGCCCGGTGTTGATGATCATAGTAATCCTCAAGTAGCCACACCATCCTACATATATATTCCAAACATCAATAAAATGTGTGTGGCATGTGGCCATTGTTTGAATTTATACAATGTGTGTGGCATGATAGCATATTATTCAAACATCCATACAAATCCATATAAAACCAGCATATACAATGCAAATCAACAACACACTTTCATTCCCCATCAAATACAACTAAATTATAACTACCAAGTAACTAAAAACATGCACAAATAGTCCATATTATGAATCCAACTACATCTAGGGTTTGAGGCTAATGTGCAAGATTTATTGGATGAAAGAGAGGGAAAGGAGGGATTACCTTGAGGGGGATGGGGAGCTAATCCACGGTGAAATCCTCAGATCTGTTGGATTTGAGGTGGGATTTGAGAGGGAGGAAGGAGGAACCGCCAGCCCTCGTGTTCTTCCTAGCGTCGGGAGTGAATGGGGAGGGGTGGGAGGGGCTGGCCGACAGTTAAGTCTCAAAGTGTAGCGCCTATCAGATAGGCACTACACATTAAAGTGTAGCGCCTATCAGATAGGCGCTACACCTGAGGCATAGCCTGGGCGTTAGTCGCCCAGCGTAGCGCCTGGCGCCACACGCGGGTGGGGCTGGAGGCCAGCGGTGCCACGCTGGCAGGGCATAGCGCCTAGAAAGGCGCCACACTTTTTGCTGTTAGCGCTACAAAAAGGGTTAGTGTCAGTGAAATAGTTTTTCAGATGGGTCATTTCGTGAAATCCTTTCGAATTTGGATTATTTTTGTCCATTCCGCCGAGACCGACAGTCTGACACGCGAAGGTTCCAAGCCATTAAACAACTTGGGCAAGGATGATGCAGGTCAGCAGAGGTTCAGAGAAAGGTGCCTGTACGTGCGCGCTCTTGTCTATTCAGAGCAGCCATGGGAGAAAAAAATGATGGTTAGTAGTTCCACTGCAAAGTGGAGTGCCGCTGCTACCAACTGCATAGATATATAAGTGGATCGGAGAAGAAAATGTCAGAGAGCAAGCTCGTAAATTATTAGGGTACTACTGAGTATATGCGATAGTGCGGCTCGATCGGCTATCATGGGTTGCATGCTTGCATTGTAGACTGTACCGCTGCCGCTAAACGTATCGTCTACTGGTATGTACATACTGCTATGAATCGTATTGCATGCATACACAGGTCATCGTTGTCGGTGACAAGATCAAGAGCTTGGCTGCACTGCATGAATCCTGAAATGTGAAATGTGTCACATTCCTGTGACGTACTAGGGAGAGCATTCTAGACTCCAGTATCTAGATACTGGATACAGCCTAATTTTCCAAGTCATAAAATGATTTTGGTAGGAGAGCAAGTACGGTACTACCAGTTTTGCATCGAAATAATAGACCAAATATCAGTTGACTACCTGCACGAGACGGGAGATCTGAAGTCCTAATCTTCATCGGCTCATCCACGAACGTGTAGTTAGCTCGTCCTTGAACGTTTCAACGACCATTAATTTACAATGTCCTTTGCACTAAATATATATACTACTCCGGCATAGGCACCAGAGAAATGGCAAGCGGAGGAGCTCAAAATTCCATGTAAGGAGGTCAGCGTGACTAGCGCCTGCATAGTTGACTTTCACAGTTCAGTTTTTTTTTTCAACATTTGACGTGGGGCATCGCTGCATCAATAAAGGTGGTGGTCCCAAAGGTTCTTCCGCCAAGTCGAAGATTCCCTTGATGTCTGCCTTCGTATTTCGGATCGAGAGGTGAGTTTCGAAGGCTCCGTCACCAAACTTTTATGGGTTTATCATGCTCAAGATTCGGATCGGTTATTATTCGTCGCGACCTCTCGGTGTTTGTGCATTATTTTCTTTTTAAAGACGCCGTTATTAAAGCGCTTTGGACTTTCTCCATGGTGAAAACCTATGACCTTTGAACGGACGCCGATGATGCTTGTGCAATCGCTTCTTCTCAAGACGCTATTATTGGAGAGGGTGGATTTCGATGTTGTTCTGGTGTTAGTGTCGCAAGAAATTTATCGCTATAGCGGATTTTTTTTTTGTAATTCTTCTTTTATTCTGGGTCGTGTACATCCATAAGGCTGTTAGGGCATACGTTGTTGTAGAGGCCGGGTGTAATTGATATCTCCGCTATATTAATATATACTCCTATCCAAAAAGAATTAGAGTGTTTGGACTACTAGCGTTGTTCTGGTGGTGTTAATGTCGTTGGTACATGGAATCGTTCGCTATAGTAGGATTTTTTTTGTAATTCTTTTTTTCTAGGGTGTGTACATCCGTAAGGCTGTTAGGGCATGCGTTATTGCAGATGCTGAGTGTAATTGGTATCTCCGTGATATTAATATATGCTCTTTGTCAAAAAATTCTTTCTAAGGTAATATTTTTTTTGAGAATTTGATAAGGTAATATCTTAGTGTGTTCCACAATTGCCCCAATTCTCCAAATCCTCAAATCCAGCTTCACACTTCTCCTAGAAGCTCAGAACATTCGACCAGCTCCTCTCTTTTCCCTGAGCTACTGACGGATGGATCCCACTTGTCAGGGTCATCTTTTCCAAATTCTTGTCCTCAAATTTGACGATTAAGGTCTGGGAAAGGGAGCTCGCGACGAGGGCAGTCTGGCAGGAGGAGCTCGCGTCGGTGGGATCTCACGGCAGAGGAGGTCGGGGAGATCGGACCGAGGAGGTCGGTGTGAGGGGTCGCGGTGGGATCTTGCCACAGAGGAGGTCATGATGGGGGAGGCCGAGGCGGAGGAGGTCGGGTGATGCCACCGTCGGTTGAAGAACAAACGTGGTCGACTCATTCCCGACCTCCATGCCGCGAGGATTGATCTTGGTCTGCATTATTGCGTCCACATCAGCCGGCGTAAAATGATGATGCAGAAGTTGTGTGTTCCAGGTTCCATGCTTAATGATAAGAGCCGAAATGCGGTGCAATCTGCAATCATCCGGTCGAATAGGCTCGAGGAGTACATGGGTCGCGCCAGATGCGGATGGTTTCCCCATTACCAATTCGTCACGATAACCCCTTTTTCAAAAGCTCTAGGCTATGCTGAACACCTTGCCGGTAGGGTGTAAGTGGGATCCCATCTATAGTACATTTGGCTTTGTTAGTACAAATTTTCGTCTCAAAATTTACACAAAAAACAAAATAAACTATAAGTGGCATTTAGGTGGGATCTCACACGCATTTGCTGACAAGAAAAGAAAAAGCAAACTAACCTTGAAAAAGAAAGCACCAAAAACAACGCCGCCGCCCCGAATCCCACGGAGGAAGAACATCACCTCCTACCAAGAATGGCTTGACTCGAATCCCACGGTCTCCAATCCCATGGAGGAAGAACATCACCTCCTCTCCAATCCCACAGCCGAAGAACACCACTTTCTCTCCAATCCCACACCGTCCTCAATTCTCCACCGACAAGAAAAACAAGAAACGAAGCGGTCAAACCCAGGAGATAACCAGACAACACCCTCCCCCATCCCCACAAATGAACAAACCCAAAAAAACCACCCAGACTACAAAGTGGCTGACAGACCGGGCCCTGAAAAAGCAACCCACATGTCAGCCAGAAAAAAAAATCACGCCCGCACAACCCAGCTTAACTCCTGTCCGCAACAGCTGTCGAAGCCCAGCACCGACACATCGACTCGTCGCAAGGCCCACGTTCAGCGAGAAATAAAAGAACAGACCCACATGCAGAGACAAAGAATGCGTCCTTCATCTCACGCTTAAGTCAGAGAATAATGTGTATACGTAGTTTAATGTATATTTTCAGTATTTACTTAAAGTTTTTTTGAACTTTAAAAATAAAGTTGAAAAAAAGGAGAGTAGCTGTGTTCACCTAAGTAGCATACTTTTTTTTTGAATCCTAAGTAGTAGCAATTTTCGACCATACATTTTACTCGGCCCATACTTCACAAAAACACCTGGCCCAGACAGATCCAGCGAAGGCCCAACTACCACCCATCGAATTGGGCCACCCCGACCGGGTCTCCTTCCTTGCGGTCCCAATCCGAATCCCCACACACACTATCGCAGCGGAGAGGAGAGAGAAACTCCGAGAAGAAGAAGGAGAAGCGGCTGCGGCGGCGAGGTCGATGTCGACGACGGCGGGGTTCCTGGCACGGCGCGCGGCGCAGAAGGAGCGGGTGCGGCTGCTCTACCGCCGAGCTCTCAAGGACACCCTGAACTGGGCCGTCCACCGCCACCTCTTCTACCAGGACGTGAGCGCCCCTCGCAGCCCTCTCCCATTGCCCCTCCCCCGATCTCTCCGCCCCCTCGCGGATCTGACCCGAGTTCTTCTCCCGTGCAGGCATCGGATCTCAGGGACAAGTTCGAGGCCAACAGAAATGTGGTAAGACTCACGATCCGCATCTCACTCTCCTCCGTTTGCCTCGCTGGCGATTCGCACCAGATGTCGATTCCCGCTGCGCTCTAATGGATTTCCTGTGGGTGTGGCAGGAGAACCTCGACGTGATCGATAGGCTCATCGACGACGCGGAAGCGCAGCAGAGGAACTTCCAGCACCCGGATCCTTACATTGGTAAGCCTTGAAATGCTGGCGCCAGCGCCATTCTTTCCTGCTGTTGATTTGATGCCTCTGTTTGTGGACGCAGTATCTGTGCAGTAAATCGTGTAGCGTGATAGCAGTTGTTGTTCATCTAGGCAGCTGAACATTGAGTAACTGTTAGATTTTGTCGAAGAGTTTTGACTCTTACAACAGTTGTTTGTGTGTTACCAGTGACGATGAGCATGTATAGGATACTGAAGTTGTGAGCTGGAGCCTGCTTTGTTTTAGTGATTGCTTAACTTGGAGTCTGCTTAAATGGCAATGCTACATGTCTTGTCATCACTTGGTTCCTCACCTTACCATGTTATTTCCTTTTGCTGGTTTGTGAAACTGCTTATTAGCTTTCAGTAACAGAGGAGTATCCTCTCTCATAAGCAATAATTCAGGTTATCCTAGGTATGTACCTATCTTTGCTTGAGGCGTGAGCTGTGTTGCTAGTCAGAAATGTACACACACTTGTTAGATATTCAGTTTAGGGGCATGTTATGCCTATTTAGTCCAGATTCCATTTACCACCAGTTATTTCCTGAGAATAGAGGCTGCTTCAGCTTTATCATACAGATCCTGATGTTTAAAATGACATATTTCAGGGGAAAACAGTTAAAACTGTTGCAGATACATTTGCTTCATAATCGTAAAATCAGTGTACTCATGCCTTAGATTAAAGTGAAAGAATGCCACATTTTCAGAATGGTTATTGTTCAGTACTATAGCATATTAGCATCTGCAGATCATACTACCTGTAGCAAACTATTCATGTGCATCATGACTATGATTTTCTTTGTTGTGGTACCTGTTTAATAAACTGGATTTGTGGTTTTGGCATGCTGTGATTCTTCTGATTGACAAGGTTATGCAATGTATCTATCTCTGCAGTTCCATGGGCTCCTGGTGGTACTAAGTTCACAAGGAACCCTCCTCCACCTGAAGGGGTAAGAACATATATGCAAATTATTTAACATATATCCAGTGAGTTGTTGTGATACTTTCTGTTTATAGCGTTGTGCTGGGAGTTTCTACTGTGAAATACATAATACAATTATACCATGCAGATCTCAGTTCAAATTAGCTGATTAAAGCAAATTTTACTTTGTACATATTTATGTATGTTGAAATGCACAATGACTTCATTTGTAATTCAATGTTTTGTGCATTGTTAGAGATGAGTTCAATAAGCTTAGGTCCTTAACAAATTATTAGCTGAAGTTTCTAGACATGTTTTTTTCGTGGAACTGGGAAATCACAATATCACATGCATGCTGCTGCAACTGATGCAAATTTAGTGATGCTTACCGTACGCTGTAGGACCAAGAGCATGGTAGATGCTGCCAACTGCATTTTCTGTGATGAATTTACTTGTGCCATTTTAGTAATGTTAAACTGTTTTCCCTTTATGAATGCAATGCATGTGAAACTGTTGCACATTATAATGGTAATGTTGCCTTTGCAGATTGAGATTATCTACGACTATGGAAAAGAAGACCATTGAACAAGAACCCTGCATTCGTGAGCAGAACCTGGTAGATGCAGAGTGCAAAGAACCTACTTTCCGTTTTCCATGCAACCAAGCTGCTGTATGATTATTAAGAACAAAATAAAATTACTCGCCTCTTTCCATGTGTTTCTGTTATCATGGATGTTGTATGACGACAAACTATTTTGTGCTCACCAGCTAGTTCATCGTTACGGTTACACTATGCATAAAGTGTTCGAATGCACAAACATTGATATGATTCTTGTTTTGGTTGACTTGCTGATAGTGTCTTTGGAACTTGCCATTTCCTTCCTTCATTTGCCCTGGATGGCCGAACTGCCTGAAATGGGGTGTTCACCAAACACATAACCTTACCACTGCCTTGAAGAATTCTTCAAGAAATAATTTCACTCTCAATAGTTAAAAAAACAGATTATGCATGCCAAACGCAGAAAGACATGTACTACATGTGTGGGTTGGGGAACCCTCACGATTTTCTCCAAAATATCTCCGAGCTCTGCAGCGTATTTTCTATTACCAATCAGTGGGAAACACCCAAAGCAACTCAACAGACTTGGATCTTTGACAAGCAAGAAATGCATATGGGCTAGTGAGTAGTAGTACAAGATAAGTAGTCTTGGAACGAAGAAACGTCATCAACATGTCCACAAAGTGGAGATGAGCTACCGAGGAATAGTATCTATCTACCAGAGCTAGTGAGTAGTATCAATCTAAGCTGACCAGGAGCGGTTTTGAGAAAAAATGTGGATTATAATTTGCATACACCCATTTCGTTTTGTTTGTTACTTGGTGCTGCTCGTCCTATGATTTGGAATTTATGGTTTCTTATTGTGTTTTTTTATTTATTTCCTTAACTTTCAACGGAGTTTCATCTTCTTCTTTTTCAACGGAGCTACGATATCTTTTTGACAGGTTGTAATCCAGCCTTGTTGAGCTCGTATGTATTTCAAGGGCTATTATGGCTAGTCACAAAAAAAAAAGATGGGACACCAAGGGGATGAAACGATGATTATGAAGCAGCAAGCAAAAGATAAGAATGGGAAACGATGATTATGAAGCAGCAAGCAAAAGATAAGAATGGGTAAAACGATAAGAGGGAAATAGTTACGAACAATAAAAGGCGATATGCTCACGTGACGAAGAAAATAGCGAGTGATACCAAATAATGCCTGAAATAGCGAGACTAATTGCTAACTAGCCACCCCACCAAAAAAATGCTAACGAGCTATCCTAAAGGCATATATTTTCTTCTATTAATAGTAGTATGTGTTATCTAATGGCATACTACAAAAAAAGAAAAGCATTGAATGTTCACGTCTCTATATAAACACTAGCATGAGGGAGATAGACAGATAGCAAATAGAATAGAAGAACAATATCAGGATAAAAAAGGCTAACAACTCCTCATGGCGCTTATCAAGAACAGCTCACAGGCTCTATGCCTGGCAGCTCTTGTTCTCATGGCTACCGCTCTCTTGCCATCTCATGTAGGAGGAATGACCATAGGTACTACGTTTCTTTCTTTCATTTTTATCCAATATATTCACATACACTCCTGATGATACTACTAAATGGACGGTGCTTGCTGTGACCCCTTTGTGCGTAGATAGTACAGAGGCCGCGGTTCCCCCGGCATGTTTTATTCTGAAAAGCTGCGCGACCAATGAATGCCGTGAAACTTGCGGGCAACGCGGATATGACAAGGATCGAAGCGACTGCTCGTCGTTTGAAGAAACCATCTGCTGCTGCGCAAAGAAATGATGAATAGTACTACTATGCACTACGCAACATGGGTTTGCATGTTGAGATTGTCTACAACTATAGAAAAGAAGACTATTGAACAAGAAACATGTATTCATGGGCAGAACCTGGTACAGAGCGCAAAGAACCTACTTTCTGTTCTCCATGCAACCGAGCTGCTTTATGATTATTAATAACAAAATAAAATTACTCGCCTCTTTCCGTGTGTTGTTTTTATCATGGATGTTGTATGATAAACTATTTTGTGCTCACCAGCTAGTTCATCATTACAGTTACACTATGCATGAAGTGTTCGAATGCATATGACATTGATATGATTTTTCTTTTGGTGGACTTGCTGATAGTGTATTTGGAACTTTCATTTTCCTTCATCGGCCATGGATGGCCGAACTGCCTGAAACGGGATATTCACCGAACACATAACCTTACCATTTCCTTGAAGAATTCTTCAAGAAATAGTTTCATTCTCAATAGTTAAAAAAACAGATCATGCATGCCAAACACAGATGATGACATGGGATGCATGCTAGACAAGGTGGGCACAACTAGTTCTTCTCCTAGTTTTTGTCCACACTGGGGTGACATGGTGATGCTCGACCTGCTCACCATTGATGGCATTGGCAAGCTCACAGTGGTGCTAGAGGTTAGATAAAGGTGCTAGATAATCTACTAAGACTAGTTGCAACCAGAGAGGGAACAAGGTTGGCCAAAACACTGCTCAAAATAGTGTTTTTGATTTGGTTGATTTGAATCTGCAACCTGTTTGATGAAATGGACGCAAGAACTTGAGTTTTGAATTTTGAAAAGATTTTTGGTGGGTGTGCTAGGCATGTGTTGAGGATTCTGTGGGTGCTTGGGTTTTGAAAATTGAACTTTTTTGAGTGATTTTTGAAATAGTGGGATCTTCCCATATGAGATAGATTCAATTTTAAACTGTCATTTAAACTTAGTATTTGAATGTTTTTGGATGATCACAAAGTGGGCCTTGGTACTTTATTATGGGTACTAACAAGGGGTGCAAAGATCCATACATGTTTCTGTTGAGTTTTGAAAATTAGAGATAGCCAAAGTAGGCATGAGAGTTAATTTGGAAAAAATGACCATTCACTTCATTTTCTTATTTTGAGTTGTTTGTCTTTGGGAAAAGTTTGGGAATTGTTTAGATGACGTTTATTTCACGCAAGAATCATTTTACAAGCAAAGAAACACAGAACCATGGCAATTCAAAAGAATCCAAATTTTGAATACACACACATATTAATGCTTTCATATTTTTAGTTGGGAAAGTTTTTGTTAACCCTAATTTTGATGATTAGAGTTTGATGATCCGAGTTTAATATTTTTGGGATGATACAACAGCAGAGGTGTTTAGGACTGTACCTCTTCTTGTAGTGGATTGTAACATAGGGAACTTTCCATCACGAGACTTCCCCATGATGAAAGGAGTTGTAGTGAACAATAATAGATCCAAGTGAACTTACAAATAAAGTTATGCTCCCCGGCAACGGTGCCAGAAAATAGTCTTGATGACCCACAAGTGTAGGGGATCGCAACAGTCTTCGCGGGTAGTATTACCCAATTTATTGATTCGACACAAGGGGGTCCAAAGAATACTTGCAAGCCTTAACAACTGAGTTGTCAGTTCAGCTGCACCTGGAAATAGTTATTGCTCATAGAAGTTTATCAGCAGCAACAATTTTGTAGTAGCAACATCAAAGCAACAACAACAACAATAACAACAGTGAAGCAGTAGCAATAGTAACAGCAACGATAACAGTAGGATTCAAGTGCGATAGGCATAGGGATGGATGGACGGGCGTTGCATGGACGAGTCTTAACATGTAACTTCAAGAATTAGGGCATTGCAGATAAATAATAACAAGCATACAAGTACTAAACAATCCTAGGCATGTGCTCCAAATATAGTCATACGTGCTCGCAATGAGAACTTGCACAACATTTTCTCATCTGCCAATGGCAGCGGGGCCTCTAGGGAACTACTGGCAATTAAGGTGCTCCTTTTAATAGAGCACCGGAGCAAAACATTAACACTCCGTGAACACATGTGATCCTCACACCACAGTCATCCCCTCCAGTTGTCCCAATTATTGTCACTTTGGGGCCTTTGGATCCGGACAATGATATGTGTACACAACTTGCAAATAAGATCATAAACAATACTATCATAATGATTAAATAATAAGTTCAGATATGAGATCATGGCACTCGGGCCCTAGTGATAAGCATTAAGCACAACAAGTTGCAACAAAGTCAAATAGCACTAATAGAGATACTAGGCACTATGACCTAACAGATCTTATTCGATTACATGATAGAACTCATCCAATCCCTACCATCCCCAAGCCTACAGCGGGGGATTACTCACTCATGGATGAGAGAAACATCAGTGGTTGATGGAGATGCATTGGTGATGACGATGGCGATGATCCTCTCCAAATTCCCCGTGCCGGTAGGGTGCCAGAACGGAGTTTCTGGATCCGAATCTTGGTTTCTCATGGCGGCGGCGGAGCGGAACTCTTTCTGGAAAACTATCGAACCCCCCCTGAGTTTTTAAGTCAGAAGGCAACTTATAGGAGCGAAGGAAGGCCGAGGAGCTGCCTGGGGTGGCCAAACCCCCTCCAGGCGCGGGTCAGGTGGGCCCGCGCCAGGGGTGGGTCTGGGGCCCCCAGGCCTCCTCTCTATCTCCCCTTCTGGCTCCGTGGATCTTTTGGTGAGAAATAGTTTTTGGCATATTTTCTGGGATTTTTCCTGATAGTTCATTTTCTGCACAAAAACAAGACACCGAGGTAATTCTGCTGAAAACAGCGTTAGTCCGTGTTAGTTGTATCGAAATCACATAAGTATAGAGGAAAAACAATAGCAAAGTGTTCGAGAAAGTAGATACGTTTTGGACGTATCACCAACACCGTGCTGGTCCCCAAAAAGGACACGGACATCCTGCTGATGTGCATGGACTTCACGTCACTCAGCAAGCACTGTCCCAAGGACCACTTCCCTCTACCGCGGATCGGTCAGATCATTGATTCGACCGCAGGATGCGAGAAACTCTCCTTCCTCGACGCCTACTCAGGCTACAATCAGATTTGGCTAAAGGTCGAAGATCAGGAGAAAATAGCATTCATCACGTTGTTCGGAGTGTTCTACTACAACACCCATGCCTTTCGGGCTGAAAAACGCAGGCGCCACGTATCAGAGGTGCATGCTGGTGTGTCTGAAAAACCAGATCGGTCACAACATCCAAGTCTATTTCGATGACATAGTGATCAAGACCAGGGAAGCCAAGAAACTGATCGACAATCTCCACTAGACGTTCGATAACCTTGATCACTACAAGATCAAGATGAACCCAAAAAAGTGCGCCTTCGACATCCCATCTGGCCAACTACTCGGCTACTTCATCTCCCAACGAGGGATCGAGGCGAATCTGAAGAAAATCCGGGCCATACTGACCATGGAGAAGCCGAAGAATCTCAAAGGTGTCCAGCAGCTAGCTGGGCGTATCGCGGCGCGGAGAAGGTTCATCAGCCGCATGGGTGAGAAGGACTTGCCCTTTTACCAGCTGTTGCGCAAGGCGGACAAGTTCGAGTGGACACCCGAAGAAGACGACGCATGCGAAGCACTCAAGCGGCTGCTCACCACCTTGCATGTCCTGGTCACGCCAAAGGAGCGAGAACCTCTGCTGCTATACATCGCAGCCACGCATCAGGTGGTAAGCACTGTACTCGTGATCGAACGACCCGAAGATGGCAAGACTCATGGGGTCCAGCGCCCCATATACTACCTTAGCGAGGTACTGACACCAACAAAGAAGAGGTACCCTCACTACCAGAAGCTCGCCTACGGCCTATTCATGACAGCTCGTCGGCTGAGCCACTACTTCCAGGAGCATCAGATAATGTTCGTCAACGAGGCACCACTGTCCAACATCCTGAACAACCCCGAAGCCATGGGACGCGTAGCCCTGTGGGGCATTGAGTTATCCCCTATAGACATAGTCTATGAGTGGCGCAAGGCCATCAAATCTCAGGTCCTCCCTGACTTCCTCGTCCACTTGATGGAACTCCAGCTACCGGATACTCTAGACATGACACAATCTTGGACGATGCACTTCGACGGCTCCAAACATGAGGCTGGAGCAGGAGTTGGCGTCATACTGACGTCCCCTCAAGGTGACAAGATGAAATACGTCCTTCGGATAAAATTTCGCACCTCCAACAACGAGGCCGAATACGAGGCCCTCATCCATGGAATGCGGATGGCCAAGATCCGCGGTGCAATGCGCCTAATCATCTACGGTGACTTGAACCTTGTCGTCCAGCAGACGATGAACGGGTGCGACGCACACAGCGCCAACATGATCGTGTACTGTGCACTCTACAATTCACTCGAAGGGGACTTTGATGGCTGCGAGCTCCGACACGTCGGAAGAGAAATCAACGAGGAAGCCGATAGACTCGTCAATATCGGCTCCACCTGCGCACGGGTTCCACCAGGTGTGTTCCTCGAACAAATCTACATACCTTCTATCAAAAGGAAATTCCCCAAGGGATCACCCGAAGAGGTAGAGCACTCGGGGCTGCGCCACCCGAAGGACATGAAGGACCAAAAGCTCGACATCGAGGCCGAGCTGGTCAGCCTGATGCAGGTCATGGCTATTGAAGAGACATGGATGCAGCCGTACCTTTGGTACCTGCTAAACAAGTAACTGCCCGATGATCCAACAGAGATGCCCGACGCATATCTCGCCGGTCCAAAGCGTTCACCCTCCACAATGGCGAGATGTACAAACGGAGTATTTCGGGTGTACTCCAAAGATGCGTCACCAACGGTGACGGCAAAACCTTCCTCCAAGACATCCATGAGGGCATCTGCGGTCATCATGCAGACAGCCGCGCCCTCATCGCAAAATCTTTACGAGCTGGATTCTACTGGCCAACGGCCATGAACGATGCTAAGGACATCATCCAAAGGTGCAACACCTGTCAAAGGTACGCGGACAAGCCACACGCACGAGGATCAGAGCTAAGGCCCATACATGGCCCGTCCCTTCTCCCAATGGGGCCTCGACATGATCGGCAAACTGCCCAAATCCTCGAAAGGAGGCCATGTTTACCTCCTGATCGCAGTCGACAAGACCAAAGCGGCAAAACTGCCGTCAAGTTCTTCGAGTCCATAGTCTACAGCTTCGGCGTGCCACACGGCATCATCACGGACAACGACTCGAACTTCATCTCAAAGGAGTTCCAAGACTTCTGCGAGGGCCTTGGCATCAACAATCATACGCCTCCGTGGCGCACCCGCAGACTAACGGGCAGGTCGAAAGGGCCAACGACCTCATATGCAACGGCATCAAGAAACGCCTGCTCTGCCCACTCGAATGGCTTGCGGGAGCCTGGGCAGAAGAGCTACCCTCGCCTTTGAGCCGCATAACGCTGAACAGCGCAACTGGCTTCACACCCTTCTTCATAGTGCACGGAGCCGAAGCCGTACTACCTGCCAAGGTACGCCACAAGGCCCCACGGGTCGTCGCCTACAGCGAAGCTGAGTCAAGGACCGCACTCAAAGATGCCGTCGACACACTCGACGAAGCACGCGACATTGTCACGTCTCGCTCAGCGGTCTACCAGCAGAGCCTCCACAGCTACCACAGCCGTCGGATGTGCCCAAGCTCCTTCGTCGAAGGATACATCGTCCTACGACTCAAGCAAGAGCGGCCGAATAAGCTCGAGTCACCCTTGGAAGGACCCTACATCATCACAGAAGTCATCCCAGGCGGCGCCTACCGCCTCATGGACATCGCATCAGGAGTCGAATACTCCAACCCCTGAAACATTGCATGTCTACGACGCTTCTACCCCTAGCTACCTTTTTAGTTTCAATAAGGCTACTCAGCCGAACAATGTACCTCTTCGATTACGCTATGAATAAAAGCTAAGTCCCTTGGCCGAAATTTCTTTTTCTTTGCATTACTTTTCGCTGTAATACGCTCGGGGCTATGCCTCACCTCAAGACCTCATCGACTGAGAAAAACGCATACAACCTGAGTAGCTGACCATGTCAGGCTAACGAAAAGGACATGCACATCACAAAGCACCACGTGCTACTATATACAAACTTTACAAAGGGCACTACGAGCCCACTCGAAAATACAAGTTTTACATCAATTTTTCTTTACAGGAACTACCTATTTTGGAGAATTACATTCGCCTGGTGCTCGAATAAGTCTACTATCTCCTCAGCATGTTGCGCTACAACAGCATAATGAGGACGCATATCCCAAAGGGTGCCATCAGGCCAAAGGGGTGGCCCAGTCGCCACCTCCACAAGGTTGACATTGATGACCCACAAGTGTAGGGGATCACAGCAGTCTTCACGGGTAGTACTACCCAATTTATTGATTCAACACAAGGGGAGCCAAAGAATACTTGCAATCCTTAACAACTGAGTTGTCAATTCAGCTGCACCTAGAAATAGTTATTGCTCATAGAAGTTTATCAGTATCAACAGTTTGTAGTAGCAAAAGCAAAGCGATAGCAATAGTAAAACATGAGCAATAGTAACAGTAACTGTAAACAGTGGGATTCAAGTGCGGGAGGCATAGGGATGGATGGATGTTCACATACTCTGTGTTATTATCAGTCCTAATCACCTGCACCCGCACCTGAAACTGATTCTTCACATATGCATGAAAATTCTGAAAATAGCAAAACACCTCATCCTTGTGGCGCATCAAGTAAACCCAAGTCATGCGAGAATAGAAGTCAATAAAGGTAACAAAATACTTTAAGCTAACCATAGTGGGAGTATCATAACTAGTATCATGCATGCCATGTTGGCAAAAATCTAATGTGGCACAATAATTAATAAAGAAAGATATGGTTAAAGTATCATAGGTAGATACTGTATCATATCAAATTAAACTAGAAATGCTAATGGCGACTAAATCTTCTACACAAATTTTTACATAAAGATTCTACAAATTAATAAATGTACTACTACAGTACTATGATACAACTATATGAGACAATGCATTAGAGACATAGTATCATACATTAGTACTCCCTCCGTCACGGTTTGGAGGGCGTCTTATAAAAACCATGCGTTTCCAAAACTCCTCTCCTCCTAGGCACGTTAGACTTAATTACAGAATTAATGCCTCTATTTTTCTCCCCACTTCCTACTCCATGCAGCCAAGGAATTAATTTTTGCATGCAACTCCATCAAGGCATGCGCCTAAACTCCTCGTTTCTATTGAGTAATTACGTTTAATAGGACGCCGAATAATTAATGGGTCCATGTTTCTGACACAAATCTGGCCGTCCACCTAGGTTTCAACAATCTCTCTAAAACGCCCTCCAAACCGTGACGGAGGGAGTATCATATGCATGATACTAGTACTATGATACTTCGACTATGATCGGCCTTTTTCAATGAGTGTTTCTTAGCATGGTATCATATGCAAATTGATTAGGTGGCACTATATTTAATAAAGAGAGAAGATGATGTTATATCTTAGCTTAGATACAAGCTTGCTTGGTATCATAGGGAAAATACATGATTATCCCAATCACATGTATGCATGTACCCATAGTCATTAAATATAGATACATTTTTTAAGATACACTTCATTATACTAGTATCTCTTAAGATACACCATTGCCTAGGATAACGAGCTAAGATATACACTCCATTATGAAAGGCCTAAGAATCCTAATTAATGGCATACAATGAAAGATAAACAAATTAATGCCCATGTCTCTATATATACACACTAGCATGAGGGAGATAGAGAACAACGGAACAATAACAGGATCAAAAGACTAAGTATTCCTCATTGCGCTTATCATGAAGAACGCACGAGCTATGTGCTTGGTAGCTCTTATTGTCATGGCTACCGCTTTCTTGCCCTCTCATGTAGAAGGAAGGATCATAGGTAAGTTTGATGTTTCTTTCTTTTATTTTTGTTAATATTTACATACACTCCGGATGATACAAAATGAGTTGTTGCTGCTATGTGTTCCCTTCTGCATAGATACAAATGACGCGGTTATCACGTCGTGTTTTCTTCTGAAAGACTGCAATACCGATTTCTGCCGTGAAAATTGTGCACTACGTGGATATGATGAGGATCAAGGCGACTGCGTATCACATACAGAAAACAGTATTGCTGCTGCGCAAAACTATTGCTGCTGCGCAAAGGGTAGAACGACGCCGAGATGATGAATACTCTATACCTGCGCTACAAACTTCTTGGTTGCCGTGGGTGAATAAGACGTACTCTTCGACTTGATTGATGTAGTAGATTGAAAATAAAATGTACTAGTTGATTCGTAAGTGTCAAGAGTGAACTTATAACTGATCTATCTTCCGTGGAATGTCTCTTTATGATATCACTCTATGGGGAAGAAACCTGAGACTCCTTTTTGTCCACACCATGCAGGCATGCACATAAAAAGCACTGAATACGTTTCATTAAATGAGTAAAATAGGTGACACATATTTTAGACATTGATTCCAATGAACAACTAGTGGAACTTCCTAATCCGTCCTTAACATACTCCCTCCGTACCGAGATAACTAACGCGGTGGCGTTTTTGCACAAAACCCCCTAAGATTTTTCACCTGAAAACCGAGGTCCTTCGTCAAAATCGACTCCTCCTCGTGTAGTCGCGTTCCCCTCTCGCGCGACCGACGGACGGAGTGTCGCTGCGGCCACCGTCCCTTCGCCTCGTCGCCTCCATTCCCTCGCCTCGACCTGTCGCCTCCTCACCTCGTTGTAGCCGCCTCCTCGCCTCGCTGCCACCACAAACCCTAGCCTCGGCACGGTGGCAAGGTCCCCTTTTGGGATCCATGGCGGCGTCGGCATCCTTGGGCTCTGGAGCTTGGGACGAGGGCATCCATGGCTTCGTAGGCGTCCTCGGGCTCCGAAAAGTTTCGATCTTTGGCCCTAGGGCGGGCCCTCACCAATGCTGGCGTCCTTAGGATCTGGACGATGCGGTCGTGCAGGACGGCGATGCGGTGTCGTTGATGCGGTGGCGGCAATGCGGTCGCGCAGGAATGATTTTGGGTGATCTTTGTGCGTCTCCAGGAGCTAGGGTCGTACTACATCGTCGGATCCATTCGTCCTCTCCATCAAGCACTGCGTCCACGAGGTGATTGTCCTCCTCGCCATCAAATTCTGATTTTTTGGGTCATGCTCTATTCCTCCACTATTTATGAATTGGAAGATGGCCAAGATACTCTTGTTTACATGATTCATCTTGCCATTCACATTTTCCATCTCTTCCTGAGAAAGGAACAAGAGATTCTTGGGTATGCTTAAAACAAAATTCAGTTTATCTTGCACTAGGAGCTTGTGATGCTAGATTTCATGTTTTCTTAAGTGGATTAGGTTTATGATTCTAGATTTTGTTAGTGGGTACATGGATTAGGGGAGTTAATTGTTTTTGTCACCGGCGGACTTTTGAGAAGATGGCAGGGGGATCTTATTGTCGAACAAGACTAGACCGGGCTTTGTCTTCGCCCTCCTGGTGACGAGGTTTAATCTCGTCAATGCCCATTGTTATGGACTTGGGTTTTGGAGAAGATGGGGATGCTGGAGATCGTGGCAGTTAATGCACAAGCAACCAGGGACACGAGATTTACCTGAGTTCAGCCCGAGGGAAAACCCTACTCATGCTTGTTCCGCTCTTTGATTACGGCGGAACCAAGGTTCAGGTGCGCAGATTCGATCTGGCGTGGATGCGTGTCGAAAGTATGAGTCGAGTTGCCCTAGGACGTGCCCTCCGGCCTTTATATAGACTTAGGCAGGTCCCGCGCATAGTCCTAGTCGGTTACAAGTTATAGGGTTTTACCCCTTTGAATTTCCTATCTCCTCTAGTCTTGCTCTCCAAGGATCCGAAGACATCATGGGCCTTGACCACCCGAAAATCTTCATGGGCCAGTGTATGTCTGCTGTGGGCCTTCTTTGGGTTGGACCAGGTATCTTTGAGTTACGATCCGTAGGGTATAACCATGTCGAGCCTCGAGTGATCGGTCAATCGTAGATTGGTGAGGACTCTTCCATCCTTCGGAGCAGCTATATGTTAATAGTATATGTGTGTAGGGATTGTTGATGCGTGTGCACGACTCACCCGGATCGGATCCTCGCTTAACTGTCTTAGGACGAAACAACACGATCTTCTTGAGTTCGGGTCCCTTAACCCGCTGGAACATATCTTGGCGTAATTCAACTCAGCCGCGGAGGACTTATAGGAGGAATTCAGTGATTTTAATTGGTGTACCCAACGCGTCTGTCGATTTTTCATCGCACTGGCCGACAGATTCATACTAGCGAGGCCTTATCGGTGCGTTGTGCCATCGATGATATCCTGAGGTCTTATCTTTGCGTCGCAGACGCAGATCCAAACATTTATCACCTCGGAGGTGCTTGGTGGCCAAGGAGATTGTCGCCACTCAGCGCTTTGTTGGGACAGAGTTGCCAAAAGTTTTTGCGTCGATCCGAAGATCGCGATCGAAGATTTCATAGGGTGCGACCAGCGCCCCTATAGGAGTAGCCCCAAGTCTGCATTCGAGTCGACTCGAACGGAGACTTTAGTTCAAACATTGTTTCAATCATTAGGTCCGAGGACTCGAAAATTTTCGGATGCTTAAATCCATCCTCCCTATGGGAGTAGCCCCGAGTCCGTGGTGGAGTCGTAAACTCGACGTGGGACTCGAGAAATAATTTTGTCCTCATTTGTATGCATGCCAGCGGCGCCCGATAGGAGTAGCCCCAGTATTTAGTCGAATCGTAGATTCGAGTGAGTACTTTAGTGGAGCAAGTGGTGCTAGTATAGATTTTGATGACATCGATCTTACGATCGATGACCTCAAGCGTCGCTACGCCAGAGATGACTTGATCGACGGTTGGGTCCCACTTGCTCGGCGAATTCACAGGAACTCCGGCATGTCCGCAGGACACCAGGCTAATATTTCCAGCCACGGAGGAATTCGACGAGCGCGCTTCTATGCGGTCTGAGGTCGTTGGCGATCAGCGTCGTCTTGGAGGCGTCCGGATGGACTGCACTTTCTTGGTGTTGACGGTGGAGTCGTAGGACATGTCGGGTGTGTTCTGCCTTGTGACCGGGTAGCCATTGTCCGTCACCGCGAGCCTTACGAGCTCGTCTTGCATGCCAAGGACTGGGAGATTTTGTTGAAATCACGCATTGGTCCGATCGGGTGAAGCTCCATGGATCGTGATGACGCCTTGGTCCGCATCTTGAGTAGTAGGTATGCGTGGTGTGGGACAGCCAGAACCTTGCGAATGCTACACGCCCCAGATGGCATGGTATTGCGACGGCCGATCCACCACTTCAATTCTAGGCGCCTCGCCGAAAGTTGTCCGGCTCAAGATGACGTCGAGCCCTATTTTGCCCAGGGGAAGATGCCTTCCAGGACAATGCCGTGGAACGCGTTGTGTCGATTGTTCGAGGCTGCATTGCGGGACCCGATAGCTGCTAGAGTGCTTGCGAACATTAGGTTGATGCTGCCGCCGTCCATGAAGACGCGACTCATCTCGAAGCCTCCCATCTGCGCCTCGGCACCAGGGCAGCATGACTGGGCGAGGATCTGGCAAGGGTGATCCGCGAGTGAATGTGATGCAGACGATCCGCCGAGGTACTCGGTGATTGTAGCGAGTTGCCACCCAAGTTGATTTGTCGGTGATTTTCTCGCACCCTATTTGTGGGCGTCCCTTCAGATCATATTGAGTGCTCCTTTTGGTGGGGAGTATGCGACCGGCGTTGTTTGATACTGGTGCATTGGTTGATTTGGGCCTCAATAGGCGGCGGTGGAGGAGCTCCGTGTGCTATTTCACCGCGCAGTGTGTTTCCAACGCAGGATTGGAGCTTGTTGCCTCATCGCACCATGCCTTCGTTGAGTTTCGAACTCGGCAGTCCTTGAGCATGTGGCTAGCTTTTTTTGCCATCTTGTTTGTCGATGTAGAAGTGGATGGTGCATGGACCCGAAGTTTGTCGAATCTTGAGGGTCCGTTCTCGCTGTCGCGGGTTACACGCATCGCGTTGGTCGTCCGTTGTCGCGAAGTTTCCGGCGGTATCCTCCGCATTGCTGCTGTTGTCATTACGCAATCGGCGTGGCCGCGACCATGTCGTCCGTCGCGGTCCTCGTGAGACGCGATCTCCTCTTGCTCCGCGTTCGCGTCTTCGCCGTAGTCGTCCTCTTCATCTGATTGCACCCTGGATGCAATCTTCGCCCGCCCAATGGCGATTTCCATGAGCTGGTCGAGTGTCTTGGGCTTTACACGTCCAAGTTTCTCCTTAAAGTCTGGGCGTTTGACGCCGTCCCTGAAGGCGTCGATGGCCCGCTCTTCGGAGATGTGTGTTGCGGAGTTCTTGGTTGTAGACCAGCGTAGTATGTACGAGCGAATAGATTCACCGTTCTCGAGTGCAGGCTCAATTCTTCAATTGAGGCGGGCCTTTGGTGCCTTTGAAGTTTCGGATGAAGTTTAAGCGAGCTCCTCCCAGACTTGGATGGATCGATGATAGTCGCTAAGTTGCACTTCGGCCGCTGTTAGCTGGCTGAATTCATTGCATGGCGGTTTCTTTGTTGTCTCCATGAAGCTTGACGGATGATGATGGTCACTAAGCCAGACTTTGGATCTTGCGTTGCGTTGAACTTCGGAGTATCCGGCGAAGCTTGAATTCGTGGCATCTGTGTTCGGACGGATCTGCTGAAGCATCGAGCCCCGCGAGTTCTCCTTCGTCTTCATCCATCTCGATTGAGACGAGCATGCGCGTTTAAGCGCTTTACCGATCTTGCGCTGTAAGCTTGTCTTGGCGTCGTAGTCGCTTTATGGCGGTGCGAGCTCTTTTTCCTTCGAGGAAGATCGTGCTCCTCTTCCTCTTCGGATGAGGGGTGGGACTCGTCGCGCGGCCGGAGCTTTTTCGGCCCGCAGAGCGTCTTCGTGGAGCCAGCCTCAATTAGTCCTAGTCCGGTGAGTGCGGACCTATGCATGGCCTTTTTGGGTCCCCTCCGGAGGTGGGTGAGCCGCGAGATACGTAGTGGCTGCCATGATCGCAGCTTGTGGCGTCTTCGGATGATGTTGCCGGCGTCCATATCCATGAACGATGTATGGAGAGTTCGGGTCACGCCACGCCCGCCTCCTTGGGGTCCATGTTTTCCACCCGAGAGCGGTGCTTGTTTCCCGATTTCCGTTTGTGCTAGAGTCGGGTCCCATGGCGGAGAGCGCAGCTCGTCGCGACCGGACTCGAGGCTGCTGCTTGGTCGGCTTCTCGAGCCGCCTCGTGATCTTGACTTGCTTTGTGCTCCTCGATGAGGAGGTAGTGGTATGCCCAGCAGATCCACGGGGAGTCTAGAGGTAGGACTATTTTGCTTGACGGTAGCTGCGGCGTGCTTTCGACCATCCTTCTTTGCTAAGTTGGATGAGGCCCTTTATTTTCCCGTTTCTGTTTCCACCGCTTTTTTCCGCTTTTCTGCGCGGGGTTGCGGGGTTGGGCGTGAGCCGGTTTGATGATCGCAGTGGATGATAGCGCCTGCAGATATATTGCCTTTGGTCTTCCGGATCCGAATCGTGAGGTCCCTTCATCAGAAGGTCAGTCGCAGAAGATCGCATCTGCCGTTGATGCGTGACGCATGGATCGAGGTGTGGCACGTGGAGGGCCTGATTGACGGCACGGGCACCCGCCGTGGAGGCGGAGGTGCCGGTTGTCCCACCCGGAAGCGAAGCTCCAACAAGATTTCGAGTCCGTCTGCCCACGGCTCGAAATCCTTCATGGTATCCGCGAGTGGGCGGTGAAGTCAAAGCCCGAAGGAGGTGATTCTCCGTCGCCATGAGTTGTAGATCGATCGGGTCGAACCGGCCACGACCGCACAATCAGCAGCCCGAATTCCCACAGCCGGCGCCAATTGACGAGGTTTAATATCGTCAATGCCCATTGTTATGGACTTGGGTTGTGGAGAAGATGGGGATGCTAGAGATCGTGGCACGTTACGGACAAGCAACCAGGACACGAGATTTACCTGTGTTCAGGCCCCGGAGGAAAAACCCTACTCGCTTGTTGCTCTTTGATTACGGTGGAACCGAAGGTTCGGTTTGGCGCAGATTCGATCTGGCGTGGAGGTGCGTGCAAAAGTATGAGTCGAGTTGCCCTAGGACGTGCCCTCCTGGCCTTTATATAGACTTAGGCAGGTCCCGGGCGTAGTCCTAGTCGGTTACAAGTTCTAGGGTTTTACCCCTTTGAATTTCCTATCTCCTCTAGTCTTGCTCTCCAAGGATTCGAAGACGTCATGGGCCTTGGCCACCCGAAAATCTTCATGGGCCAGCGTATGTCTGCCGTGGGCCTTCTTTGGGTTGGACTAGGTATGCTGAAGTTACGTATCCGTAGGGTATAACCATGTCACCTGGTGTGCACGATTCCCAGCTGTGGAGGTGCAACATTTAGCGGCTTTTGCATCATCATTTACCTATCTTGCTAGCACGTACGGAGGCAGGGAGAGGGTACACGTACGGGCAAGCCTCTATTCCGCTATGAGGTTGCCTAGGAAAGTCATAAGGAGTTCTCGTCCATGCTGAGTCAGAGCTGGGGCTCGGGTGGTATGTGTGACTCGATGGAAGCTTTGCAGGAAAAACTTAAGTCGTTGTCTAGCGACCTAGCCTGTTGGGGAAAGCAGAAGTTTGGAAATATCCAGCAGCAGATCTGGAGGCACCAACGTGAGCTGGAGGTGCTACGGAGTGAGTCTAACCGTGTGGGCCCATCTGTGAGGGAAGAAGAAGTAACAACAAGTCTTACAGAACTGTTGAATCAAGAGGAGGTAATGTGGCGACAACGTTCACGAATCCAATGGCTTGCCGCGGGCGACAAGAATACTAAGTTCTTCCATATGCGGGCGAGCCAACGGAGAAGAAAGAACAAGATAAAGGAGCTGCTTTGTACTGATGGCACAATGGAAACGTCAGAGGAGGCTATGAGTCATATGTCGAGTGAGTTCTATAAGGAGCTCTACACGTTAGAAGGAGTGCAAGGTATGGATGTAGTTCTAGATGTAGTACCAATTAAAGTAACAGGGGAGATGAACAACATGCTGGATGCACTGTTTGAGACAAAGGAGGTTAAAGAAGCCCTCTTTGAGATGTATCCTACCAAGGCGTCTGGCCCTGATGGGTTCCCTGCCCACTTTTTCCAGCGGAATTGGGACAATTGTGGGGAGGAGGTAACAAAAGTTGTATTACGGGTTCTTTCAGGGGAGGAAAGCCCGGAAGTGGTGAACCAAACTTTCGTGGTGATGATCCCAAAAATTGCTAGTCGGAGAGAGCTTGGTCAGTTTCGGCCAATCAGTCTTTGCAATGTCATCTACAAGATTGCATCGAAAGTTGTGGCGAATAGACTAAAGAAGGTGTCACCGGAGGTTATTTCAGAGGAGCAATCGGCCTTTATCCCAGGTAGGTTGATTACTGATAATATCACTACCTCTTATGAGTGCTTGCATTTTATGAAGCGAAACAGGGCGAGAAGGAATAGATTTGCTGCACTCAAGCTGGATATGAGGAAGGCTTATGATCGTGTAGAGTGGAGTTACTTGCAGGCAATTATGCTGAAGATGGGATTCAGTAGTGTATGGGTCTTGATGATTATGCTTTTGGTTTCTATTGTATCCTTCACGGTGCTTTTTAATGGTGTACCGCAAGAGGAGTTTAGACCATCGCGCGACATTCGACAGGGAGATCCTATTTCACCTTATTTGTTCTAGTTGGCAGTAGAGGGACTTTCTTGCTGGTGTGTTCCCCTTGTGCATAGATATAAATAACACGGCTTTCTCGACGTGCTTTCTTCTGAAAGACTGCAATACAGATTTCTGCCGTGAAAATTGTGCACTACGCGGATATGATGAGGATCAAGGCGACTGCGTATCACAGAAAGAAAGCTATTGCTGCTACGCAAAGGGTAGAACGACGCCGAGATGATGAATACTCCATACCTGCGCTACAAACTTGTTGGTTGTCATGGGTGAATAAGATGTACTCTTCGACTTGATTGATGTAGTAGATTGAAAATAAAATGTACAAGTTGATTCGTAAGTGTCAAGAGTGAACTTATAACTGATCTATTTTCCATGGAGTGTCTCTTTATGATATCACTGTATGTGGAAGAAACATGAGACTTCTTTTTGTCCACACCATGCACATAAAAATCACTTAATATGTTTCATTAAATGAGTAAATGCGGTGACCCAGCATACCACTACATGTCTAGTACACTATAGTCGTTGACATGACATCCACAAAACACCGTTCCGTAAATATCACATCCCTCAGAGTGGTACAACAGAAATATTGCGGGTCCATATTACAAAAGTACACACATTATTATTATTACAATACCAGAAGTTTCAGACTTCCAAAATATCCAACTAAAATATAAGATGTTCAGCGGAAATTTGAAAGTAACAACTCCGACTAGGAGTGGGGCTCAACAGCTTATTCTATAGAGTTCATGCTGCTCGTCTTCGTTAGTTACTACTAACTATACACTTAAGTGGACTCGTTCTCATCAACACCGTAGCGGATCTCGTAGTCCACACCTTCAACTCCTCCGGATAGATCCGGTTCCTCGTAGAACACATCTTCTTGGCATTCGGCTGCATACATTGGCACGTCTTCAGGATCCTCAGAGTCTAATCAAGGGATCAAAGGAAAGGATGACTAACAACGTTACCCATCAAGTTCATTATATGCAAGGCGGGAAGTTTGATGCTCTAACTACCACCTCGGATTATAAATCCTTGGCACTATACAGTTTTTTGTAAATCTTTCTTCAAAGGTTGATTTTATTCCAAAAAAAAACTATGACAATCAGCCTTCACAGGTTGACCAGAACTTTCATGGAGTTCCTTTCCCCGTCAGAGCTCCTTTCCTAACAAGGAGTAACAAGTTAGTTCTTACTCTGCAGAGGTGCGTTACTTTACCCATGAGAGATCAACTCCTTGTTGCACAACCGGGCGTACTTTCCATCCACAATTCCATGATGTGGGCCCAAGAGTTGGCCAATCAATCGCCCTTCACGACCCGCATGCCTCCTTGGTGTACACCATGCCCACATAATGAATTACGGCAATGATTTTTACAAACCGTTAGATGCCAGAACTATCATGGGACGATGAGGGTTCCCACCCATATGCTGCATACCCTCTACGAATTACCAATTAATATGCACGCTACGAGGATAACAACCACGACTTGCACATCCGGCTTCATGCGAGAGGAAGAAGATACAGCTGACTTCTCTGTCCCATTCCAAATCTCATGGCTAACGCGTAATATACGGCGCTAGAATCACTGATGTCAGGGTTTGTTAAGTCCATATTTGATCATCATTGTTGCAATTAGAACTCTAAGTTCTATTGCTCCATTATATCACCACTTAGGATGATATCTATGATTTCTTTGTTCATGAAAATAATATTTTCTTTCTCTTATAGCATATATGATAACACACAATTTGCAAATACTTTGATAAATACTCTTCAAAGGACATGAGCAAGTGATGAACTTGCCTTGTGATGGCAAGGTAGTGAAGTCTGATGCTTGCACTGGACCTTGAGCTTCTAGTTCTACAAAAACATCATTATTGCCCGGTAAGGACAATATTTAAAGAAGCAAAATGATTATGCAAGTAATGTAATGCATTATTTAAATTTATATGTATTTACCCCAAAAAGTTTCTTTTTGAGTAATAAAGGATTTATAAATATTTCTTTTTAATATTTATAACATGTATTTAGTTATTTTATTTAATTTCCCTTTATTTGACTTTTACTGATTTAATAATTCTTTTAGGAATTATTAATTATACATTAAAATTAATTAGTAAATATTTATTTAGTATTTTTCAAAAATACTATAATATTAATAAATAATGAAAGTGATTTTTATTTATTTTTATAACTTTTCTATAATTTTGTAAAATTCCATAAGGTATATATAAATTACAAAATTCTTATAAAAGTTTAAGTGTTCAAAACTTTATATTTTATTTTATTTAAATAGAGTGGATTATTGTGAATCCAAAAATATTTTATTTATAATTTTTGGACTTTTATTTTATTTTCTATAATTTTATTGAGGTTAGGGGTATTTTGGTCTTTTCCAATTGATAAAAAGATTTATTAAGCAATTTGGGCTGGCCCTTTGGGCTTATTGGGCTAGGGTGGCCCATTAGGGCAGGGTCAAAAGATAACCCCGAAGGGTTTTTTTGGCCCACCTAGCCCACTCTGCCTCACTTCTCTCCCTCGACCTTATCTCCTCCTCCTCTGTCTCGCCCCCGTGGCCGGCGATGCCGCCACCATCGATTCTTCGCCGTCCGCTCGCCGCCGCCGCTTTGGTGCAGTTAAATGACGACGCTGCTCGTTCTATCCACGTGGATTTGACCAGGGCTTCCCATGGTCTGTTTCCACATTCCCGAACCCTAGGGTTCGGAAAAGATGTTGTCGTCGCCGCCACGATCCCGCCTACGGTGGTGTGCTGGTCTCGTTGCGTCGGTACCGCCAGTGTGTGCGGCGTGCCTCTGGTGCTCCCCGTGCCGCATGTCTCGTCGCCCTCTGCTTCCTCTTCGATTCTTCAGCAAGGATCTCGGGTAAGTTGTTTTTGTGGTGCTAGACCATATTACTGCCATGATTCTCCCTGTGTATCTAGTGGCTTTCATGTTGAGTGATTATGTGCTAGTTGAGTTCATCTCTGGATTAGAGTTCTTGCTCTAATTAGGGTTCATAATCCTCTGTTGATCATATCTATGATGCTTTAGATCTAGTGTTGATCATATTTGATCATGGAAAAAGATTTTTTATTGTGATTGATGATTAATAGTAGCTTTGTTGCTGCTAATTGCCTGTCAGATTAATTCTAGTGGTAATCTATCATGATTCATGCCAGTGTATCAATGAAATCCTTGATTGGGTTATGTTGTTGATCTAAGAGTTAACTCTACTATCAAATTGCTTATACTGAGAGTAGTTGCTTATTGCAATTGTACTGTTGGCTTGTCTGAGATTATACTCACTGAATCAAATCATTGCTTGCAATGATTCTTGTGGATGTATGAATTTTAAGATTGATTCCCGGCACTTGGATTCAGGAAAATGATGTGTAATTGTTTGTCCCTTTTCCTGTGGGAACTAAGAAAAGATGATTTTAGCTCATTAAGAACGTGTCCTTGTGATACCATTGTATTCTAGCACACAAGTGATTGGGTTTTTCTTTCTGGCTTAGCTTGATCATGCTTGTGATTTGAACTGATAAGATGATATGAAAGCTTTGATTATCTTACCTGCCTATGATGTTGGTCTGAGGCTCTAGGATATAATTCCTAGTTAGTTGGGCCATAGTTTGTTTGAAACTTATAGATTTAGAGGTGCTACTCTCTCTCTCTCTCTCTCTCTGAGAGATGTGCCCTGGCCTGTTAGGATCAAATGAAATGATCTAAGTTGTAAAAGAATAACACTGAACCCAGTGATGCTGGTCTGAGGGTTTAGTGTTTGTGGTTGAGCTTGATTCCTTATCCCTATACTTGAAATCTCTAGGATAGATTCACCCCTCTTGGGTGCATATTGAGAGATCATTACATAAAGCAACACATGCTTTTGTTTAGATATTCTGATGAAAGCATGTGATGGTTTTGTGAGGCTCACCACAGATTCTCAGGTGGATGTAGTAGATTGATGATCTTGATCTTGATCTTGATCTGGATCTTGAGCTGATTTTGTTGGGCTTCTGAGCTTGCTCTTGAGCTTGCCTGCTCCTCCTAGCTCCTGGGCTTGACCTTGATGTCCACCAGATCCATCCCCCTCCTTATGTCACCATCCTGGTGATGTTTGGGTTGATCTGGGTGGTTGGTTTTGGCTGCTATTCTTGGTTTGCTTGCTGTTCACCCTGGTTGTGTTGTGGTGTGGTGTAGTGGAGTGATGCACTGATGTGCTTCCCCACGGCTGTGTTGTGGTTTTGTGATATTGGCTGTGCATTGTGTGGTCGACAGCACACCATCTGCATGCTTGTGTGTGTGCAGCCTATGTGCCTGCTATGCACATATGGATAGGTTCCGAAAATTTGAACTTACTATTACCAATCTACTTTTACCTTGGCTAGTGAATTGGTCCCTTTTGGCTGTCATTTGCATTCTGGCTTGAATTTATGAAAGTTGAAATATTTCATATTGGTGAAACTTGCCCCTTTAACATTTCTCAATGATGAGATTGTCAAGTGCACCTCACTGACATATCTGAGAGAAATATATACTAACACTAATCTTGTTTTATTTCCTATTTGATCTTTGTTTTGCAGGTACAAAGACAAAGATGAAGATTTAGTGTAGTTTTAGATATAGGATAGTTAGTAGAGATATAAATGTAATTTTCTTAATCTTTTGTAATTTTTCTTTTATAATACTTGTAATCTTTATTTGGTTCATTTGTAATAAAGATTATATATTTATTAATAAAGAATATTTTATTCTTTTCTCTTGTGTGAATTGTGAGGTTTGGAGTAACTTCAGTAAGTTATTCTTTGTAACTTGTTTATGTATATAAAATGAATTTCATATACAATATTGTTTTTTAGATAAGATTTAAGTTATAATACCTTTTTCTTAATTAATTTAAGATTCAAATCTTATATCAAAATCATTTAAATTATAAAACACTTAAGTTTTACAAATCCAAACTCATTTCAAAACACACATAATTCCTTTAAGAACATATCAAAGTTTACAGCAATCCTCCTTTAAGACTAACCTACTCTCAAACTAAGAAAGAAACATTGATCACTCAAGGGTTTTATTTGGCGAAAATTTTACCCACATTTTCTCAAATGAATGAATGCAATAATACATATTCCTAAATCTACCCTTCGTTAGGTCCTATATGATGGGATGTTACAGTAAAATAGGTGACACATATTTTAGACATTGATTCCAATGAACAACAAGTGAAACTTCATAATCCGTCCTTAACATACAGTTTTGCGAAGTGACAATAGTAATTGACAGATATCAAAATTTAATCACTACACCAAGGAAATGAGGATAACCATCACCACTTGACGAGTTTATGGCTAATCATTAGCTCCCTCCTCCTATCTATACATACACCCAGAATAATTGAGGAGAGAACCCAGCGGCATGTTTAGGCACCTCAAGGTGGTGGTACGGTCTCTATGAAGAACATGTCGTCACCGATGAGCACAATCGTGGCTCCCAAACCAGTACTCATGGTCCGTGTGTAATACCTTCTAGCCCATCATCTTGCATTCAGGCACTAGATCGAGGAGGCATCTGCTACTTGACAGGAGTAGAGGTGTCCGCACCCATGAATGTCGAGCCAAGCGTCGAACTCCATGTCAAATTAGCCATGGTTGTGGAAGGGAAGCACCTAGTCCCCAATCGACTGCCACTCATAGCTCCTAGGGTCGAAGGAGTAGGTGCCGATCTTGCGGCACCGGTCATACATGTCCTCCGTGGAGAGTAAGATGGTGTGTCGTATGAGTGCATTTTATGTCATGTTTACCTTGTGGTTTTGCATTAGTAGTGTTAGTATTTTACTATTTTATCGCGCTTGTGCGCATCTTTTATGCTTGTTTCACTAAGATCCTAGATTTAAGTAGGTTGATAGACAAATCAACTAAGACTATAATTTTTGGGCATAAATATTGTAACGCCCTTGGATCGGTCCTATGCAAATCTTAGCAATTTCCGCCAAACCCACATAGAAACGATTCGATGATACTCATTAAACACTTGCATATGGATGGAAAACAAAGTAATACAATTACACAATAGTTCATGATAGAACCTACAAGAACATATATTTATAACAACCACTCAACGAGTCAAGAATATAAATATACAATACAAAGATCCAAATCACCTTGAAAAATATACAACATTCAATTACGGATAAGAACACAAATAGGACTACGAGTTCTGAAGAGTAACCAATGACGTCCATAACCCTGCCTAGGACAAGCTGAAAGGATAACCTTTCTAGCGTTGTCGAACTCATACCTGTCAATTCAAAGAGGTGCCAACAAAGGGAAAAGGAAAAGGAGCGGTTAGTACCGAGGCAAGTACACGACGAGTCTTAGAATTCGGCTCTCGCCTATAAAGGTATGGTGGGATTAGCGGCATCAAAGCATGCACTAAACAACCTATATAGACATAATATAACTATCTGCTATTAGAAAATGGTAAAAGGGACATGTTCGGGACCAACCTGATACTAACACAAAACATAACGCATCCTTGGATTTTCTCTTCAAAACCAATCGAGGAAGACCTTCCGAGGAAATTCACACATTTGACGATTCTATTAATTAATGTATGGTAGTTGCCCAACTTACTAGTCATGTCATATCCAAGTCATATTACAATACTATTTTAGTGTAAGTTGTCTATGATCGAGAAAATGTGTTTCAAGTCATCCATAACCATGGACATGACTTTTCGAAAATATTTACTCAGCAGGATGCATAAATAGCAACACACACACGATCAACCTTGAAAGAAGCAAAACGAATAAAAAGCAACGAGACATCACGACATAACCATTCCAAAAAAACAGAGAATTTTTTAGGGGCCACCCAAAAGGGCTACCATACGAGGTATAGCTAAGTCTCGTACGGATCTAGAGGTTGCGTGCACTTGTCTCACGAACAGAGGCCATAAATAATATATTCCCGTGATAGAGTGTTGCACCAACACAACAGTAATAAACGTTCATCGAGCAACATGTAATAAACATGGCATATGTACAGTAGGTAACTTATAAATCCCAAACTGGTTATGATCCCGAAACATTCTTTAAAATAAAGTTCAAGCCTAGGGAATCCCAGAAAGGCTCCCACATATGGATAGTGCGATAGTAAAAGAACATGTTTTTCAAGAACTCGGGGTCCTAGGTGGAAACAAATGGTCGGGATAAAAGCCAAATCTCAAATATTGTCCACTAGTGCATCTTTATTAATTATATCTACTCCCAAAATTTAATTATTAAGTTGTAAATATAACCATGATTATCCCAACCATTAAGCATGTGATAATGTCCCAACTACTTTGGAACTCGGCAACTCAAACCAATACCTGAGCTAGCAACTATGACTCGTAAGTCCAACTATCAACCAAACAACAACAATATGAGGTGACCAAGGCAATATAGGCTACAAGGAGTATAAATGGTACACAAATTAAAGCATCACAACATGGATAGCAATAGAGAGAAATAAAGCCATAAAGAAAAATAGGTAGCATAAGATGAGTGCTAGCATGGGAACATTGCTGAAGATACATCATCCGAAGAACTTTTCATGGCTCGTATCAACTCAACAGCCTATTGGGAATAAGCAAATCACGAAAAGAAACACCAGATGCAATGTTTAATGTAATGACAAAATATCCGACATGATCATGATATGATGCATGACATGAAAAAAATGCGATGCAACTTATCCAATTTAAGAGAAATCTAAATCCTGTCAATTAATAAAATGGTTCAAGTTATTTAGGTATCCCGCAATTTAAATGTTGAATTAACAAATCAAAACATGTCATCTATGAGCTACACAATTTAAATGGAGCCAGAATAAGACAAGAATATCCCTCATATAGTCTCTATATTTAATTTTGAATTTGCTAGTTCTCACCGCCTGAGAACTTCTTATGGCTCTGTCACCTCTCTTGCTATTCGATTTACCTCATGGCAACTGAGAATTAGTACAAATAGTATAAGTTGCAACTATGAATTAGCACAAATAGTAGGATAATATCCGCGACTTAGATACAAGAAGTTCTCATACGCCTGAGATCTAGGCAGTCCCATTTAATTTAGCGTTGTGTTTGGATGTCGTAATTGGGGATCAGAATTGGCCTTTTGGAAATGGCCCAATCATTTGGCTGGCTTATGAATTGGGACATCAAATCTCGGAGCCAATTCTACGTTGGCCCGTGTCCCGTGTAACTTGTCCTCGCTCGTTTCCAAGTGTGGGATCTCGAAAAGGCTTGGGAACGAACCCCACCTACCACTGTGTACTCGCTCAACAGAATAGAATCTGAGGTCGTGACCTAGGAGCACACCGTGTCGCCGGAAGGCGGCGGTGGCTCCAGTGAGTCTTCCCGTGCTTCTCCTCTTCCCATTCCTCCTCCCCACACTCCTATTTTCGATCCCCGTGACCTCGGAGCAAGCTGGTGACGGCCATGCCTTCGTACCCTCCACTGCCCAGCCCCCAAACATGTAGGGTTCGCAACATAGAAAACAAAAAATTTCCTACGATCGGAACATCTAAGTACCAAGATCTATCTACTATATACAAGCAACGGGTGGACATACATCCATAGAATACATACCCTCGAAGACCGAATAGCATTAACGAGGTTGTACTCGTGGATGATGTAGACGAACGCTTGCCGATCTCGAGATCGTGATGAAGTCCATCTGGTCCAGCCGGTCTAGCACCATCAAGTCCAGCACCGCAAAGCAGTGGTGCATCCGTGATCGCACACACGTCTGGGTACACCGACAAACCTCCGTGCCCTCACTCCAGGGAAGCAGCGGAAGCAACAAATCCTTCCAGAAAAATCCAAAGGGAACATGTATCTCGCTGATCCGAGACCATGGGGAAATTCTAAAGGGGGGAGAGAGATCCTTCCCGAGGAGGTGTACTTTGAGAGGAGGATAGGGGGGCCTTTTATAGGGAGAGGGGGCACCCAAGGGGCCATGCGCCCAGCCATGGTGGGCTGACCCCACCTCTTCCACATTCATGTGGGTGGAGCTCCCACTCAAAATGAAAAGCCTCCACTCCCATAAAAGAGCCTTCACTCAAAAATCCACTCACATGCATTAAATTTCCACCAAATTTAATGCAAGCTTTCATTTAAATAAAACTCTTTTATTTATTTATTCAGAATTTTGTTAATTACTTCAATTAACAAACATTCACATAAAACCCCTTGCTAGTATTCAATTTCACACTACTAGAAAAACGCCTATTCGGCGTGCAGAAAGGCCTTCATGGCGCACTAGCAAAGGCGCCACGGCCATACACGGCTATCTCGTGGAGTGGCGCCGCATGGTGCGCCACAGCTATATCGAGATAAGCGTGGCGCACTACCAGGTGCGCCATGGGTAGGGGTACAGGTGCACCACGGATGTTTTTTTTCAAAAATAAAAAAAATGCAAAAAACACCCTCGTTTTGAATTGCAAAAGCAATCGGGTCCGCATCGCCGCCGTCGTGTCGCCTCGCTGGAGCATGGTGGTCGTGGCCACGACCTACCACCGCAGGAAGGTGCAGGAGGCCGTGGCCGTGCTACTCACCGCATCGAGGAAGAGAGGGAGAAGGAGGTGTGGTGGAGGAGGAGGTCGCCGCAAGGAGAAGGAGGTCGTCGGTGCCGTCGGAGCTCGTCGTCGCTCTTCGTGGACTGCAGGAGGAGGAGACCACAAGGAAGGAGGTCGCCGCCGTCGTGGATGCAAGGAGGAGGAGAAGGTCGCCGCCGCCATCGCCATCACTTTGCAGGAGAGGAGGATGCCGAGCAAGGAGGAGGAGAAGGCCACCGCCGCCATCACCAAAGGCAAGGGAAGGAGAAGGAAAGGAGGAGGAGGAGGAGGAGGAGGAGGAGAAGAGAGAAGGAAAAGGAGGAGGAGAAGAGAGAAGGAAAAGGAGGAGGGAGGAGAATGAAAAGGAGAAGAGGGATGGAATAGGGGTATGTGGGCGGGGTGGGGATTTGAAATTTGAATCCCACCCAAGCTTATCCGTGGCGCACTAGGTGGTGGTGTGCTACGGGTAAGTTGCCCTCTATTTTTTTCTGTAGGAAAAAACGGTCTTTTGACCGTAACTTTTTACTCTTTTCTAATTTTGAAAATCTAAAAAATCTCTAAACGACCAAAGGTCGTTGCGAGCGGATGCGAAATCTCGTTCTCGTCATTTTGGTATATTATACGATTTTTTGTCGATATCGTATGCAAAAGTTGCGGCCTTTTTACCGTGGCATGACTTTTTTTTGCAGATAAAGTCGAAACTCATGTTTTATAATTTTACTAGAAGCTATACCACATTACCTACCTAAATATGAAAGGATTTAATTTTTTGAAGTGTTTATCATTTTCTTTTATTTTTTTCAAAGCCTAAAAAGACGATCCGGGGGGGGGGGGGTGGAGTTGGTGCAGGATAGTTAGGCGTAGGGCACTAGGGCAAGGTGCCCCACTACTAAGTTTATACATCCGTGGCGCACATGCCATAGTGCGCCACGGATGTGTCTGGCCGTTTCACAGCAGAGAGGGGCATGCGTTTAGGCGTAGCGCACCCCCTCCATGTGCACCACGGTTGACACTAACAACCTTAGCGCACCTATCCTATGTGCGCTGCGGATGTTTGGCGTGCGGCCAACAGGGCCCTGGCCCACACATATCTGTGGCGCACTATGGTCATGTGCGCCACGGTTGTTCTAGTTACTAGTAGGGCACTGCCCATAGGTGAGCTGTAACTACCTCGGTGAATTACGCTCCTAGATACAAGCCTGGATGAACGGTAGTGGTTGAAATAGTACGGTGGGGCCCCAAAAGCCACTCACGGGTAGGCCTTTCGGCCGTCCCAACCACTTCCAATTCATCGGGACCTGTACGGGCGGCGTAATCGGCAGGCGAAGGGATCAACTACATACACAAATGAGTATGTATGCAAGCCACCATACAAAAGTACATCAGAGCCATTCCATCTAGAAAGAAAGGAAATATAGCAACGCCATACGGCAAGATTCAAATGACCTAGATAGATATAATATTTTAGGATAATTCCTCATACACCGCACATCAGAGTATCAAGCGGAAACGACAAAACATAGTCCGAGTACGGATAAGAAGCAAATCGGCATAAGATGCCACAGAAGTAAGCACATCCCGCCCACAGATCTCACGGATCCCCGTTCCTAATCTCTACGAGCGATCGTTGCGCACATCATCGCCTCTTCCACCCAAAGATCCGTCTGCGAGTGTACCTGTTCATCTGAACCAATAATTTATCGTGTGAGACCCTAAGGGTACTCAGCAAGTCTTTATGCCTCTAAAGGGGACACAACCTGGGGTGACGCAAATGCAGCGAAAGATAAACTCTAACAGTTCTATAGATAAATGCTATCCATCCGCCTAACCAATGATAGATGGATGTCCGTGAATTAATGACAACAGTTATAACAGTAATTTCATCAGATCCATCCTCCTCCTCGCTACCAACGAGGAAGCGGACGAACAACCCCCCCATCCGTTGGCAATTTTATTAACCATTCCATGTGTGTTGCACTATTTACTAGTCAAGTTACTTAGTCAGATTAAAGCGGTACTTTAGTTATGCTTGTCTATGATCGAGAAACTGTGCTCCAAGTCGTCAATAATCGCGGACACGGCTTTCAGAAAGTTTTACCCTGCAGGGGTGCACAAATAGCAACACACACTCGATCAACCTCGGAAAAACCAAATCAAAACCCAACGAGGCCTTCACGACAAAGCAATCACAGGATTCAGAATTATTTGAGGCCACCCTTAAAGTAGACCAGCAGCGAAACCGCCGGCTCGAGACGGACTCAAGGTTGTGGGGCGGTAGAACTGGGAACCCAAAACTGGGCTTGTCGATACCGCGGAATCGTGCCACGATCCTAAACAGTACAGGTGCTCCTCGCACAATCATAATAAAACGGTAAAGCATGGCATAAGTACAGGATAGTAAACAAAACCTCAAACTAGTTCGTGGCCCCAAGAAATAAGACGAAATCAAGCTCTGGCTCAGGGGGGTCCCATAAGCCTCCCGGATGTGGATAGCGCGAATAATCTTGGAACAGGAATCAAGTACTCGGGGTCTTACGGAACACAAGTGAGCAGGAAAAACCAAATAGCAGATGTTGCTCACCGGTGCCACTTTCATTAGTTATCCCATTACTACTCAGGTTAAGTTGTTAGGTACCTCGTTATCCATCAGACACTCACATACCCTACACATGCTGTTCTACGACTCGCATGGCTCAAACAACTCCTGTAGTAATGGCTCATGGGATGGAGGAACAAGCTTGGTGGGGTGTAAAAGTAAAGGCTATGCATTACTTGGGATTCAATTTAATGCAATCGCGACTCAATGATGCAAGAATAAGATAGAGGCAATAGGTACTGTATGTATGCAAGCATGTGGTAGTGCTTGCCTGACAACTCAGTTGAAGCGAGAGACGGATCTGGATAGTGCTCCTGGTTCTCTTGATATATCCCATGCTCAGTGTCTATTCGAAGAAGAACCAAACAAACAAGGGCCAATATAAATAAAGAGCGCAAGCATATGAATAAAATGCGACAAGCAAACAATCATGCCATGATGAATGATGCACAATTTGCATGGCAATAAAGTAGCATGGCATGGGTGAGGCATGGCAAACTTCTGGCAGCTGCAGCCATCTTCCCTCTTCTTCTTGTCCTCTTCAATTTGTTGCTGCAGCCATCTTTCCTCTTCTTCTTGTCCTCTTCAATTTTTTGCTGCAGCTATTCCAATCGGAAGCCCCCATCTAATACATAGTATTTTGATTTTTTGTTGCAGATTCGTACAAGAATTAGTTCAAGAAGAATTATCTACTTACCTTTGATTCCAATCTCAAAATATACAATATACTATTGTGCATACACGTATAGATAACTTTATATTGCCAAATCTCAAAAAAAAAATCAAGTCCATGTTGTGTACATCCAAACATGATTTGGAATTGGGGTACTACCTTTTGATTCCAACGGAAAATTCCATGCACACCCAAACGTCGAAATTGAAAATAGATGCCATTTCCTTTCCATCTTGGATTTAGAATCTCTGGCCCAATTCAATTCCATGTTTATTTTCCAACATCCAAACACAGTGTCAATGTATTGTTGGATAGGTACATGGGATCTTGGCAAAATTACTTTGTTTCATCAAGAAAACAAACTTAGTTAAAAGAGAAAACTTAACACCTAATTGTTTTCAAGGATCTCATACGTCTCATGCACACAATGGAGCTATAGTTGTGTGTTTTTTTCAAAAACAAAATAGCTATAGTTTTGTAATTCTATAATTTCCTAACATTTATGGCAATATATTTGTAGTTGCTTCTTTAAAATTCTCATGTGTGTCTAACATCTCATACCTAAAATGTTTGCTCCAACGCTTTCACATTTCTTTGGTGGAATCTATTGTTATGCTTACCTTTTGAGAAAATATATTATTGAAATTGATGCACTAACCAGTTCTCCCAAAAAATCCTAACTAATGGAGAATAGCCATCAATATATTTAAACATATATAATTATGGCCGAGATATAGATGGGCATCTCAAAGCAAAACTAGGAACCTACAAGGTGCAAATAACTTACTTTCCTTCATCCAAATAGCAACATAATATGATGTTTGTATATATGATAAATAAACAAAATAATTGGCAGTGTAATGTCATTTACAAAAGTTTATAGGATGACTTAAAGAGGAAGTGGGTAGTGAAAATGTCTAGGACGCAACGAAGCTTGGTATTTGGGAAGGATTGTGAGTGTAGGATAAGGAACCTAGGAGCATTAAATAGACTCTGAATGGACTATATGTGGAGAGGGGAACATTGTGCGGTGACACAAGGAGTAGAAGGCATCAAGCAAAAAGATAGAAATGAAAAAAATGATAAGGCTATTGTTTATGAGCACATGAAATGTAAGATGTTCAAGTGAGTGAGGAAATAATGACTGATAACATCAAATGTGAACATTGATATGAATTAGATGCACATGTCGTTGCAAGGCTAGCGCTTAGCTCTTAGCCTGTCAGGGCTACTCACGCATGATTAGATTAACAATCACGCCAATCATGAAAAAACATTTTTAAAAAGTTTGTTCATTTTTTGAACTAACTCCTCTTGCATCCGTAATATTGGCTCTATCAGAACGAAAGTCGAAGTAGTATTTCAAAACAACTCTGTGAGAGTGAAGAGCTTGGAATGGACGGCGGAAAAAATTAGCGTTTCGATCTGTGCTTTCTCACCTTTCTTTTCTTCTTTAATAACCCGATTGGATTTCACGCTGGATCAAATCCTGGACTTTTGCTGTCAAAAGGACCCTGGACTTTTAATTTGACAAGATTCAGAACTTTTAATTCGAGATGAAGATTCTGAACTTTCGATGCCCATGACATGGAAAATCCCTACGAGGAAGCAAAACTTAAGCACAAGCAACCCCCTCCTTGCCAAGTGTTCCTTTAGCCGGGGCCAACCCCACAGACAGCTGGGCCCCACGTCTACGGCACTCTCACTGACAGCCCGGACTCGCGTGCCGTTGGCATCTCGTTAAGCTAAACTACTACTCGGCGAAGAGAAGGAATTGGAGCAGACGCAAGCCCGCACGAACCCCAATCGGATCAACCCCCACACGAGAGGAATAAACCGGTCGACGAGGCGGTCCACCCCGCGATGCAGGCGCAGAGATCACCGGCCATGGTCGGGGGAGGGCCCGGGTCGGCGGTCGGGTCGCCGTCTCCGGCGACGGTGCCGGTGAGGCGGCGCTGCGAGGGCACGGCCATGGGCGCCGTCACCCTCGACCTCCGCCCCGGCCTCGGCGTAGGCCCCTTCACCCTCGGTGAGTTCCCACAGCCCCAACCCTAGCTTCTCCGCCCCCGCCGCCTCGGTTGGGATCGGATTTCGGAACCCGTCGGCTGCTTGTTTCCCGCTAAGTACGCTAGAGGGGGAGAAAAACCTGTGCTTTAAGCAACCGCTTAGCTGAAAGTTACGATTTTTGTGGCCAATTCTGACGCGAGAGCTCGGTGCAGGGATGCCGATTTCTGATGCATTTGCGCAGATAGAGCACCAGCCCAACATCTACGATGTTGTCCACGTGAAGTACTTCGACGAGGTTCGTGTTGGGCAGCCTTGTTTGATGTTACCAGAGCCACCAAATTAAGCTTATCTGACCAGCGTTGGCCGTTCTGCGATTACAGGAGCCTCTGAAGCTGGACTTCGTCATAAGCTTTCCGGATCACGGGTTCCACCTACGCTTTGATCCTTGGTCGCAGGTACACTTGTGCTAGTAAAGAAGTCATATGCTCGATACTTTGGTTGCATCGTAGACATCATTGACCTTACTTGTACACAATTCATGTATAAAAGAGCATCTGTTTGTTAATATCGAATATATAACGTACTCCCTCCGACCCAAATTAGTTGACTCAAATTTACCAAGATATAGATGAATCTAATACTAAATCATGTCTAGATACAACCGAATCTAGACAAATCTAAGTCAACTAATTTGGGTCGGAGGGAGTACTAAAATGTTTACACTTTATAACCAAAAGATCATTCACAGAGTTTGTGTATACAAGAGCATTTGGTTGTTGATATCGAATACAGTACTGAAATTTTTGTATAACCAAATTAGGGTGCCTGATGTTTTTTAGAACTAGAAAGTGTAATGCAGATCCTTGTAATAGTTAAGTTTCATAGTAAATTGAATTCTGCAGAGAAAACTACTTTAAGAATGTGGTATAAAACCAGTACATGCTTTACATTTGGGATTGATAAAATTTATTCATTATTCCTTAGAAAATGTAAGCCCTTTTCTCTTTCTCTTGCAGAGGCTCCGTCTTATAGAGATATTTGATGTTAAGAGACTGCAATTGAGATACGCAACGTCTTTGATTGGGTGAGGTGCTTGTAGGCATTTGCCTTTTACTGTTTAGTCTATGTTCAAGCACCCATGGGCCGAGTAGAACTTATTTGTGGCATGACCACTCATTTTTTCCTTAACCATTCAGCAGAAGGTTCTGTGCTGTGTTACTAATTGTTTCCTTCTGCCTGTTCTTCTTTCAGCGGTCCATCGACGTTAGCAACTTTTGTGTCTGTTTATGCACTATTCGGTCCAACTTTCCCGGGCATATACGATAAAGAGAGGGGCATTTATACCCTCTTCTATCCGGTATGTCAGGAAAATAGCCCTGTTTTTTTTTGTTCCTTGAAATAAATTGTCCGGTGTTCTTTTTCTTGGTCTGTTTGGGTTTGTCTTACTCACAAGATTTTGCAGGGTTTGTCATTTGCATTCCCAATACCCAGCCAATATACCAATTTCTTCACCAATGGTGAAGGTATGCTGCTAAATAGTCATATTTATGTCTGCGTACCTATCATTCTCAGCATTTCGGCTCAGCTTCCTAATTGCAATTGCAGTGGCAGATTTGCCCCTGGAGTTTCCTGATGGGACAACCCCTGTTACTTGCCGGGTATCTATATATGATAGCTCAACAGATAGTAAGGTTGGGGTTGGGTCGTTGATGGACAAGGCTTTGGTGCCTGTGTTACCTGCAGGCAGTCTATATATGGAGGAAGTGCATGCAAAGGTACATTGCCTATTTATTGGTTATATTTCAATCCTATTAATCTCCTAGACAATGCAGAGATTTTCCTATTTCATGATTCAATAATCCATACATCTGGTATTACAACTGCCAATCCTTGCTACACTCACCAAAGCATGTTTTTTAAGTTGTTAAGAAAGTATTTAAACCTGAAAGATCGAAGTAAATGGAGAGTTGCATGTGAACAGATGCCAGTGTATGAGTCATGCAATCATTATTACTGTCTTTTGTGTGTATGAGAAATATCTGTATCCATTTAATGATATAAGCTCTCTGCATTCTACATTATCTATTACTGGAGCAAACCATTTTACATCTTTACCTTGTTTTTAGCTTGGTGAAGAGCTTTGGTTCACTATCGGGGGCCAACATATACCCTTTGGAGCATCACCACAGGTTTAAACCATTGTATCATCTGCTCTTTTTTTTTTGAAGCATGCTTTAAGGGTTTCTTATGTAAAGTGGCATCTTTGGCAGGATATTTGGACTGAGTTGGGTCGTCCATGCGGTATCCACCAGAAGCAGGTATGTTTGTAATTTTGATGGGGTTTTCCTGGATGACTGCAATATGAATTTTCATAGAGGTTGTGACATGTTTGTCTTTCAGTTGCTACAAATAAAATGTGCTAAATTATTTGTTATGCATTTTAGTGTCATTGGAAGCATGCATTTGGGCCTCCATATATTTTCCTATAAGGATCTCAATTCTAGTTAACATTCTGGGCATGCTAGAGAAGCCAGAGTTGTATTCTGTTAATTTGAAGATCAGTATACCGATAAAGATTACATGCACTCAGGCAATTCATCATAGTGTAGCAAGAGTCCAAGAGATACGAGGACATCTCAATCTCATAGTCATCCTGCACTAGGTGTTAAATGCTATTGCAACATGGGAGTGTTGATACTTGGCAGAAAACAATGTGGAAATTTGATTGAATGAATGCAAAAAATATTCCTGGAACATGTTAATGTCATGGTTGGACAAGATTTTTTCCAGGCGCCTGCAGATTGCATTGGGTGGTTTGAACTGTATTTGCAAAACAATGATACATCTTATGCAGTTTTAAGATAAAGCAGACAAAAAGCTGTTTCACCTATACTTAAATCCAAACCAGTTTTGTACCTCTTGATACCTGGCAACTCTTCTGTGATATATGCTCTCCATTCTGTTTAATGAAAAAACAATACAATGGAAGACCAAAATCCTAAGCAGTAAGAAGTCAATGCTTCATTCTCGTCTGTAACGCTTACCCTGTTGTGCTCTCATGTTAGGTGGACCAAATGGTTATACACTCTGCATCGGACCTGCGCCCTCGGACTACTCGTTGTGGCGACTACTTCTACAATTACTTCTCGCGTGGTATAGATATCTTATTTGATGGACAGGTATGGATTGTTTTTAGTGTGCCTGCAGAGTTCAGACAACATTTCTGTTGTGAAGTTCAACCAGCATGTTGACCTTTGTCTCGGTGCAGACACACAAGATAAAGAAGTTTGTTTTGCATACAAACTTCCCTGGTCATTCAGACTTTAACTCGTACATGAAATGTAATTTCGTCATCTATGATGCTGAAGGTATGAGCTCGTCGTTGAAGAGTTAGTTGGCTGGTGAGGAGATCATTACTATTAATTAACTATCTGTTTGTTTCAGGTGAAGGGACACAACAGCCTGGCAACATTTCCAAGAATTGCATAACACCTCGTACAAAATGGGAACACGTCAAGGTATGGTGTTTACCATGAGTTTACGCTGCCAGGATTACCATGTAAATTTATAACAATTGACTGAGTTACCGTTTCATTACAACCTTTTGTGCTCCCTCTATGGCAACTTGTTTTTCCCTATATTGGTTTTTGAGATCTCTCTTTTTCTTAGTTGAAGTTATATAAAAATTGTTTGAGCAGTAACTTTGTTTCTGGTGATGTATTTTTCGTTTTTATTTGGATGCCTCTTTGCTAACTGTCATGCATGTTTTTTCGACTGTATTAGGAGATCCTTGGTGATTGTGGTCGAGCAGCAATCCAGACGCAAGGCTCCATGAATAACCCATTCGGGTCAACTTTAGTATACGGATATCAAAATATCGCTTTTGAGGTGGTTATCTATCATCCGACCCCAAAATCCTTCCTTTCCTGTGTAAACTGTATCATGAACTTGTTATCGCTCAGATCTGACAGTGCGATTCTTTTTTGTTTCTGCTGATCAACAGGTGATGAAAAATGGATACATCGCAACCGTGACCCTCTTCCAGTCATGAGTACCGTAGTTGCACCTGATGTTCGCGGCGTGATAAATCTGTCAAGAAGCATGCCGCTTTACGTGTAAATTAATCTTGTACGTTCCACCCATTGTACAGGAAATGTGTTCCCTCGGTCATTCTGTAAATATATTGTTCCATCACTATAATTTTATCACTGAACTATGTGTTGCTCATGATGGTACTGTGGTGTTTCCCAAGCTGAATGCGCTTCTACATGACTTCTTTTCCGGTGAAGAGAAGAGCTCAGTGTTCTCCCATCCTCCTAGCATATAAGAATTCAATGGAAAATAAATTTCTGGCATTCTGTATCGACAAACTATTTTTCAGTTGCACGGACAAATCTTCACTTATCTAAATATGTAATTTTCCAGTACCATATAATAGAGCTGAAATTAAAAATAAATATTCCAAAATTCAACACACGAAGAAGCTCTGACCAAACTGAATGCAAAGTTTCTGGCAAGTGAACAAAACGAAATGGAAAAGCAAACACCTCCGACTGAATAAAAAGCAGAGGCGGCACCACCTCGAACGCGAAGCCCCCCTCACCTCACTCTGCAATCTCCATCCGCCCGGCCCAGACGGCCAGACCCCAGATCAGCAGGCACGCCGCGAACCTTCCTCACGGTTGTTGGCGAGACGGATATGGAGCCCGCCGGCGGCAGCGAAGCCGGCGCGGCGGGGGTCCCAGCGGCAGGGGAGGGCGCGGCGGCGCCCCCGACTACGCTGGCAGGGGCAGGGGCAGGGGTGGTGAAGGGGGCAGGTCTGGTGCAGGGGAGGTCGTGCAAGGGCTGCCTCTTCTACTCGTCGGTCCTCAGGTCCAAAGGCCGCGGCCCCGTCTGCGTCGGCATCACCCGCTCCATCCCGCAAGGTCCAAAAATCGTGCCCACACCGCCCCTCTCCATCTGTGATTGCTTGATGCTTGTTCTAGGCTCTCGGTTAGGGTTCTCCTGTTCATGGTCCAGCCATGGCATCTAGGTTGGCTCCTGTTTGCTGTGGTGATGCACACAGACGCAACAACCATGGGGAGCCATAGAATCAGATTTGGGTTCCTGTCTTCGTTGCAGATAAGTATACCAGTTCTCACAATCAGGGAAGACATCAACTTGATTGCAGCTCCTGTCTTCTGTGGAATTGGACAAAATTGCTTTTTATTCACATCATAGGTTCATCTGAAATCTATGAAGTGTATACTATGTATGGTTCGTGATTGATTCTAGCAATCAATCTTATTCTGGAACCGGGTTTCTCCATTTCACGGTGCTCCGTAGTGGAAACAGACAAAGTTCACAACTAAACAAAGGGAAAACAAGAAACAGTGCCAAACTGTCCATCCCAGCTAACTGTCCAAAAAGGTATTACATCCCAGATTAACACATAACATCAGTGCCACAAAAGACTTCTACCAATCAATCTACTAGGTTACCAATCATAATAGGACGTTTAGCATGTTCTATAAATGTGCGCTTAAGGATCACATCAAGCTTTCTGTAAAACTACTCTCTGGTACTTTTGTTAATACCTGTGGGAGCGATCACTGTATGAGTTTTTTTGTGGACCACCCAGGGCAGTACAGGTAAATCATTACGTTTCTGTCACTTTCTATCGGATTTGGATCTTTTGATTGAATTGTGATAATTGCATCAGTGCTGCTGTTTATCTCTGTACCATGTACACTAGATTTATTGTCTCACAACAGCAGTACCAATAGTTGACTTGATTTCATAACTTGTCTTCAATCTATTTTTTGTATAATTAAAACGGTTTGATTACCAGTTCCTGATCGCTTGGTCGGTGAAATTGAGCTGGGAGCTATCCAAGAAGGTCGCCACCTTTCCAACTTCAAATATGCATGTGCTGGATATTCCATATACCTAGATGACAAGGACAACCCTCCTGCGAAAGGAGAGAAGCATGCACAGTTGCCTATTTGTGTTGGAGTTGAGGTATTTTTTCTTAAGCATGTTATTTCTCCAACTTATGTGTACCTCGTCATTTCACAAGCAGCAAGTATGCCATGTGACTTAATGTGCACCGGATTTAGGGCGTCAGTTGCTAGTGTATGTTGTATGGATTGTCCTACACTCCTAGTAGGCATATTGTAAAATAAGTTCGACAGTTGATTTGTGTTGAAAAAAATAATTCAGCGTCCAAGCCTGGTTCTGTAGTATGTACAAATGGTTGGAGTGTTCATGACAATTTGCACACCATTATTTGGTTACAATTTTTTCTTTCTAATTGAGGAGCCAGGGCTCCCGATTTCATTGAAATGAAACCGATAAAACATCAGGTTACAATGATGAGTTAATCTCACCTCCCTTTTCTCAATCACAATAGAAATGATTGGTGACCATGCCATTCCATCAGTCATATATTCTTGATCCTTTCCCTAAATTTATTTGACGTTGGTATCGGAACTGTTTTGGTGAACATCACACGTTAGTGTATGTAAACTGATGAATTATGTGTTTCTGTAGCTATTGGCAGATAGAGCGCCAACTAAGCAAGCACCAGCTCAAGCTCCTGCTCACCTCAGAAAAGAAGGTAACAAAACATTTATTTTGTTGGCTGACAAGTCTGTAACCATTGTATTATAATAATTCTATAATAGCAACCCCAAAGGTATGGCTATACCACTGCCACAGGTGCTCAGCATGTCACACTTGCTTTCTGTGGCCTTGTACTGCAGGTCCATTGTAACAAAGTAAATTTCATTGAAGAATGAACGATCTGCCATGCCTGTAGAATGTAATGAGGTGTTGGAGCTACAATGCATATGCCTGAAACCCACTTCGAGGCCCCATTAGAAGTTAGTTGGAACTGGGAACTAAGCTTAATGAAGAAAAAAAAAAGAGTCCAACAGAGGGAGGAGCCCCCTGTGGAATTATATTATGTAAGATAGAAACAACTCTGGGCGTGCTCCTGTGGAGCCAGGGGCTCGAACATGGGTCATGGCAGTTTGGCCGTGTGCTGATCGCCAACTGGTTGACTCCCAGTTCCCCAATGAAGAAATGAATGGTTATGCTGATGTTGCATCCTTGGTTATTGCATGATTTGAAGCCACACAATGTTGTTCTGAAAGTAAATGTTGCTTTAGTAGACAAATAGTATAGAAAATGTTCGCTAGAATAGAAGATCAGAAGTTGTAGTTTAACTAACTCGCTGTGATGATTGGAGGAACAGGATCCTAAACCTAAAGTACAGTCTGAATCCTTAGTTGAAACAATCTTATCACTTGGAAAAAATGTACCCCTCCAATGTGCCTGAAACTGAACTTATCTGCACGGTGGTCAAAAAGACTTTTTTCTTCATGAAAGAAAGCATGTATGCAAACTCCAGCATGATTATTTCTTGAAATTTTGGTTATCTGGATAATACTGCAGCTCCTCAAGCACATGCAAACAGAGCTGGGCAGACTCAAGCACATGCGAACAAAGCTGGGCAGACTCGAGCACATGCAAAGAAACCTGGGCAGAAAGGAGATGATTTCCTAACCAAGTGCGCCCCTCCCATTGTTTAAACTCTGCTCGAATCCCATAATTTTCATCACAGTATAACAAACGTTAATTTGTTTTTGAACTGAACCTGCAGATTTCAGAGGAATGCTGGACTTGTGGCCAATGGTGTGGCTAGGAACATGAATAGAGTTGGGACGTATGTCAAAGGCACGGTGGATGATATCCTGTACCCATACCGCAAGCGTCCCAAGTAAAACCTAGCTCTTGTGTTCTCCTTAAATCCTGGAGTAGAAGTAGAAAAAATGTGTGGGGGCATGTCATCCATTACCTCCGGAAACACTCCGTAGGAGTAGCCTCGCCTGGTTCCTGAGGCTCTGGGTGGGATTGTCCTTCACTGTTTGTCAGCTCATGCCAATCTGTAACAGGCAGTTGTTACATGGAGGCCAAGTTTTTCCACTAGGTGGTTTAACGCTTGTCATGTTCCTTTGGTAGAACCCCCTCCACGCGATGCATTCTTCATTTCCCTGGGTTTCTCCAGCAATGTATATGATGCAATGTAACATAACATCAAAAGAGCTCATATCTGCCTATTTTGAGGCCATGCTTTGGAGAACAATAAACTAATAATTGGCAGCTGTTGTGGCTTCCATTGCTCTTGTTTGGATTAATGGTGGTATCTGGTGAGGATGGCTTAAACTTTTGACACATGTTATTATCTGGAGTCGAAAGCACTTTTAGATGATATATCACGAGCCGTTGGTTTGTACCTCCTGGGCTCCTCCGGTTTGTAAATATGAGTACTCACTCCGATCCTAAATAAGTGTCGCAGTTTTGAACTCTTCTGTGGCACTTATTTAGGATTGTAGCGAGTAGTATATAACTGGAACCATGTTACAGTAAATCCAGTTGTGCATCGTATAATCAGCACTTGCAGCAAGCCAATGGCGTTGGATGCTGAAATTCTTTTATTCTCTCTATCATCTCCGCTGAGGTGCCTTTGCCAATGGTTCAGCTTCTATAGTGGAAATGAATGGTTATGAATCTCCTCTTTCTTTTCCTTTTCTGAACAGTCTGTGCGGAAGCATCGGAGAGATAACTCGATGTCTGGTAGAAAGTAAATTTGACAGTGTACAGTTCATTGGATCATACAAATCGGCATAATCGCCTCTTATACACCTACCATTCAGCTCTTCAGTACTTTTTATTTACTAAGTAGGTAGATCTCATTTGAGTACATTGTGCGTAGCTAAATGTACGTAGTTATATCTGCCTCTGTTTATAGCAGAAATAAATCATGTACTCCGTACTTCAAATAATTCTCGATCGATCCAATGGCGGATCAATCGAAGCTTCAGCTCCGCTGCAGTGTTGCCGACTTCTCCCAGACGGCGTAGTCGCTGCCGTGTGCCGAGGTGACGAACCCAGCCGGGATGACGGCCCCGACGTCGTACCTGGAGCCGATCTTCACCACCACCTTGCCGTCGATCTCGGCGACGTAGGCGTCGCCGTCGTGCATGAGGATCTTAAGCTCGCTCGTCGCCGTGATGCCGTTGCGCTTCCTCACCGCCACCAGCGCCGCGATCTCCTCCTTGAATCCCCAGTTGAAGAAATGGTCGTAGAACTGCACCCACGCACAAATCACCGACACAGCCAACCGTTATAATTTCTCTGGAGGAATGGTAGTAGTACTATCTGACAGAGTTAGTGAGGTTGCTTGCTTACGATGCATGGCGTGCCGGGGTGCGTGAGGATGTAGGCGTAGCCCTGCATGACCTTGTCGGAGGGGAAGGGCCACATGGCCTGGGTGGAGCCGGTGTCGTGGTTGTCGACGAAGGTGACGGCCTTGGCAGGCCACCACCCTATGACGCCGGGGGCCTTCCCCTGCGGGTCGATCAGCCGCCACAGCTCCCCCTCCACGGCGGCGTTCAGGATGCCCTTGGTCGTGAAGTCAAACACCATGCCGGCCGATGCGGCGCCTCCCACCCCGTCCAGCCAGTTCACCAGGTTCTGCCGGTGCGCGTCCTGGTCGTACTCTGGCTTCCCGTCCCCGCCCGTCGGCATGGTGTCCCACACCTCGGCCACGGCGAGGTCCGGCGACGTGCCGTCGATGTACACCTTGGCCATCGCGGCGGAGTACCCTTTGGCGAAGTCGAGCCGCCACGCGTCGAAGCCCAGGTCAGTCTTGAGCCAGAGGAGCCACTCCTTGAGCTCGCGCTGGACGCGGTCGTTGAGGTGGTCGATGTCTGGCGCGTCCGCGAAGTCGGCCCCCGTGTCGAGGTTGGCGGTGCCGTCGGAGTAGATGGTATCGTCGCGGCAGATCATGTGAGGGCCCCAGTCGAGACGGCTGTCAGGGTGCCGCCCTCGAAGATGCAGTAGATGCCGCGCTTGTCCTCGTAGTCGGCGCACCGGTGGTTGATGACGATGTCGGCGATGACGTGGACGCCCTTGCCGTGGAAGGCGCCGATCAGGGACTTGAGCTCCGCTGCGTTGCCGTACTTGGAGGCGTCGATGTCGTACAGCCGGCCAGGCATGTAGCCTGCAGTAAACCAAGTCGCAAGCCTTTAGTATTGTACATTTCCCTTCATTGTTTGATCTCTGGTCGTTGGTACTAGAATTTAATGGTAAAATACAGAAGGAAAATACGTCTGGTAGCTGCTAGCGAAACATCGTAATCAACCCAACGAACTAATTATTTTAGCTACAAGAAAACTAGGCAAATCATACTGTACGTCGCGATCAAACTTAGCACGTTGTCAACTCCATGCTTTTATTATTCCTTCCTATCTTTTTTTCTGTCTGCTTCAAATGTTCCAACACGAATTAGTTTGGGGAAGGAACTTGAGACCTTCGTTGGAGACGGAGTGCGAGGGCGGCGGTAGCCAGACGTGGGTGACTCCGGCGGCGGCGATGTCGTCGACTTTCCCCATCATCATGTTATACCACCCGCCGCTCTGCTTCCACGACTCCCAGTTGAACCCCTGCAATAAGACGCCATGGTCAAGGTCGTGGCCATGAAACAAACACCCACACAGAACCAAGTTTACATAAATCAAAACAACACACACGCATACCTGAAACAGGACCTTGTGACTGGACGCTAACCCTGCAAGAAGGTGGCTGTTCTTCCCCATGGCCCTACTGACAAGTCACAAGACGCTCTTCTTCTTCTTCTTCTTCTTCTTCTTCTTCTTCTTCTTCTTCTTCTTCTTCTTCTTCTTCTTCTTCTTCTTCTTCTTCTTCTTCTTCTTCTTCTCCCGGTGAATGATTGGTTGGTCGATTGGCTATTTGGCTGATGGTTACAGGTGTACTACGTGCGTGGTATTTATATATAGGCGTGGGATCATGGATAGGGGAGTGTTGCCTGGAGGCAATGCGCGGGTACCAGACTCTGTTATTATCATGGGAAAAAGGGGTAGTTGATGATGACGGTCAAGTCAATCAGGGGTGGCACGGACGGACTCCATGAAATCCAAGCTGAGATCGAAACCCAGCATGCATTGCCTTTTTCGGGGGGAACGATTTTCAAGATCTGTCAATTTGCAGGCAGTCGTTCTGATGCAGAAAAAAAATCTATGACACCGGTACAGACTACAGTACAGCCATGGAAACTGGAAACATCGATCAGAGCAGACGATACTTGCTGTTTTGTGGTTAACGAACGGATACTTGCTGTTTTGTGGTTAACCAACGGACGGTGGGCGACGAAGCCGTAGGTAACCGCTATGGCTCCACGGTACGGCGACGATGAGCCATATCAGTCGTCTATGCACACTACCGTTGCTGATGAATGATTTGCAGATTCCTTCGAACGGTTTGCGACGCGTCTGTGAGAGCAAATGTGAGACTGACAGCTGCTGTCCCCGGTACTAGCGCCTGGTGGTGAGCAGTACTACTAACTAGATGGATAGGCGAAGCACCGCCTACCATCTATCCTGGCACTGTATGATACATGTGGTAGACTTGCAGGTGTTTCTCACTCCTCTCGGTAGAAACCGAACTTTGATAATTCTTGATGCAATTATTATGAACCATATATCTAATACATACATCTAATAGTGTTACACCCATTTTACAGTGAGTATAAGTATACTGATCAAAAATATAATAGTGGTGGATCAAGGAACAAATGGGATGCATAATCAAAATATTGCATCAGTAGAACTTCGTCGGCTCCATGTCAAGTGTGTGCCTTCAAATACCCGTATTAGTACCACTCGGTAAGAAGAAAAGTCAATAATCCGACCTACCAACATCCAAGGTAAAGAGCCAAATACACATAACAATGAATTTATTTAGTGTAAACAGCTACAAAATACCTACCATTTTGAAATACATACATATTTTGGGTCGGTACCAAACAAACATATCAAAGCATTATGCATCTAGAAATACTCCAATTTACTTAGTAAATCACAAACATGTTTGTCTAGTGATCTTTCTCGGAAACTCAGGTCACGGAAACTAAAGATAGGAACACCTTGAAGTTCTAGATATTTGACCTTAGCTTTTACATCTAACTTATCATCAGCTGAAAACTTATTGCTTCACCTGTCCATTTCTTGAGCGCACCGTATTCATGTAGATCTATTACTCAAGACAATAATAAGATATATGGTAGTAACATAACAATAATGCACATGGGGCTACTTTTGGTATGCATTCAAAAATAATAATTGTGCAGAGGTACTGCATTGGTCCATGGGTGTCGAGTTAAAAACAAACTAATTGTCTGGTGCATGCTTTCAAACATGTCATCTGAAAAAATGACTGCAATGATGTACAACAAAAGGACACATGTAGAAATTTGAAAACAGTTGTCATTTAGTTTCATATTGCAATTGATTACTAAATTTCATAGATCACTGGTGAAATCAATATTAAAACTGCCTCAGACATGTACATTTGAAATGATGTAACTGAAATGTTGAGCAACAAAAAGAGACAGAAAAATATTTAAGTATATTACAACTAAGTTTCATTTTGCACGGACGACTGAACTACTCATACACTCGTAATTTGACGGCGATCCTGAAAACCAAAGAGATATTCATTAAATTAGCTTTCAGATCATAGAAACCAAGTTCACGGGCTTGTGAATTAAAAAATTGACACTGACGGTTTTAAATCATGCATTTTCTCTCTGTATGAAGTGATAATTTGTGGGGAAAAAATATAAACAGGAGGAAACAACGCAAAAGTTACATGTGTGTTTTACATGAGAGTGCTAGTCAGCTAACCATGAAAAATGGTTCTAGCAAGATGATAATCCTCCATTGTATGCTTCATGTTTTTGTAGGGAGATCTCTCGGGTAAATTACGGGTGATCTTAAAAGTACAAAACTCTAGCCCCTAGGAAGCAGTGAGCAAAAGGGAAAATATTTAAGAACGGAATAAAATATCAACGCATAAAACTGTACATTGTCATCCTAATCTTATCAGTAGACACGCAATAGCTTAACCTGATTTTCTGAAGAAATGTAGCATCATTGAACAAAGATTGCCTCTGTTATCTCCCTATTTTTTTGGTACAAAGAATGCAGTTATGTGAAGTAAAAATCCTAATAAAGTTGAGGTGAATTCAAACTGATGTGAAGGGGGAAATAATCTTGTTGCATTTTTACTCTGTCCCCACCCAGAATAATGTGCATGCATGTTTACCGAATATGCCTTCCTAATGCTTATCCTTGTTAGTAAAGTGAAATGATTTTAGATCTGAAACTACAGAATTATTAGCTCAAAATAAATTCACTTGTAGAGATTCATATCTTCATATCTCTATATCATTATACATCATTTCTGATAATATCTTTCATTATGAAATGCGGTTCTGAGTATACTCAAAAATCTCTTGAGCTACTGATGGCCATGGAAGGCTTGAAAATCATGTTACGTCGGGTAGCTTCAGGCATGTATATTCAAGTCTGAGAAAGATATATTAAACTCAAACGAATGGAAGATGTCCATTAATCAACATACTATGTTCTAAGATACTCATTAGAGGGTTGCAAAATTCTCTATATCTTTGGTCTGATAAATACAATAGAAGCAAGAATTGTGGATATTACATGAAGCAAAGGATAACTGGTCGACCAGAAAAAAATTCAGTTACCTCTTTGTTGTCTTTGTCACTTGACTTATCTTCAATTAGTTACTGAAATATGCACCCAGTCAAAGGCTATAGCACAAGAATCTGTTTGAGCTAGTAAGTTCTTTTGAAATACATAATCCAATCATAACACAATAATAAAAAACTTTCTTCATGGAAATCTTGGGAATCAGTATTGCAATAATTAAAAATAAAATAAAGATTCTAATATGAGTCTATTAAATAGTACCTCGATGAACTCACGAAAAATCAGCTGCATTCAAATTCCCGTAGACAAAGTTAATGTCAAAGATGATACATTACAGAGAGCATAAACTGTTTTAGCAAAGTTTTACACCTTCATATCAGGCACCTACATAACACCGTGCACTTCACCATCTAGCTATCTAGGAATATACCGAAGGTCAGGGCAGCAAATCCACTCATGACACACTACAATGTATTTGTTAAATGTCCTTTCTAATCTTTGTGATACCGCTAGACAATGATGTTCCTTGGTTGTGGACTCGATCATACAATCAAATAGGAAAAATGATGCACTAACCAAATGGAGAACTGAAATAAGTCCTAATACAAAATGAAAAATGATGCACTAACCAAATGGAGAACTGAAATAAGTCCTAATACAAAATTAAATAGATCCATCATGCACCAACTGAATGGAGTGCCAAAGTTGCAAACATATTCTTACTTTCATAGTGAAATAGTATCACTAAGTTTTTTGGGGAAACCCCATCCTTCAGTTACTTGACTATGCAGCCAACTACATAAATATCCTAAATACATGAATACAAGAGCAATAAATCAACCCTATAGAGGAGAAAGCAAGTTAAAAAGGCAAACAAAGGAAAAACATGAAAATCTTTGACAATATCGATGGGATGTCTAAAGGGATTTGGACATCGTTCACACCGGTATAATTTGGAACAGAAGGCTGACACCATAAGTCAAACGAAAATGCATTAAAGGTGTGAGACATATTCATATTTCAGCATTTTGTTAAGAAAAACAACAACCTGCATTCTATAGTCTACACATCTGATGGAATGATTAACTTCTCAACATAACATTTCATACATCCGAACCATGAAGAGTAAAAGAGATGAAATAACAACACGTCAACTGTCATAAAATATGTAAGTAGGTAAGAGCGAATATGAATATGACAATAGATTTTATCTAGATTAGCAATAAATAGATCATAAAGCAATATCCTCCAAAATTTCCTCTCCAATGCATATTGCAACAGTTGAATCAGTTACTCTTAACAATCTACAAAGCAATATCAAAACAAAGCACTGTATGTGAAGCTTTTGACACATAACCTTTCGCCCTTTTCTCCAAATCAAACATGATAGAAAGCTAGATTTTATACCTCCAACGAAAGTTTACCTGGGAGGTGCATGCGCTTGGAGGACTTAATGTTGTTTGCGCACACAACAAAAGCCTCTTTTCTGTTCTTCCACCAGACATGTCTTGCAGATCTGGTGACAGGGGCAAAGCGTCGGGTAGCCAGCAACGGATATCATAGGAATACAGCCTGCACATACGTGAATTTGACCATACATAAATCATCCTTTTTCAGAAAATATCACATGTATAATGTTGAAATAGCACAATAAGATAGGGCCTACACATACATGAATCTGACCATACATAAATTATCCTTTTTTTGGCAAATATCACACGTATAATGTTGAAATAAAAACATGAAGATGGTGAGCATTGCTACACCTCGGAGTGCACCGCAGAGGGAATAAGAACTTGTGATTTGGATTTTGAAAATAGTTTGTGAGATAAAGCATCTATAGGACAGGTCGGAGGAGAAACCAACTCCAAAGAATATTACGCTGGTGGTAGAGGACAATAGCCTGGTATGCGACCAAGGTCGGGGAAGGAAACACGTCACGGTCGAGGTCCTGCGGCGTCTGGTCTTCATGGTCGAGATCCTGTGGAGGGAGAGGGTAACATAGAAAGATGATAGGGAGGAAGGGTGGGGTGGTGTAACACCCTCAGAATCGGCCCTATGCAAGTTTCAGCGCTTCCCGCCAAACCCGCATAGAAACGATTCAAAGGTGCCCACCAGGCACTTGCGTGCGGTTGGAAAACGAAGTAATAACATTACACAACGGTCCTCGATGGGACCCACGAGCAGATATATATACAACACGACTCCATGAGTCAAGAATACGAGATATCTGAACAAAGATCCAAATCACGAGAAAATGAAAGAGCGTCCGGCTGGACAAGATGCAAATGGGCTAAGAGCCACGAAGAATAACCAATGGCGTCCATAACTCCTTGTGCCAAGCGGAAGGTAACCCTAACGACGTCGATCTTAAAACCCGCTTAAACAAAAGGGTGCCGACAAAGGGCAAAGGAAAGAGGAGGCGTCGATCGAGGCCAAGACGGCGAGGCTAGAATTCGGTCCTCGCCTACATAGGTATGGTGGATGACGGCGGCGGCATGCACTAAACAACCTATAGAGACTCGATATAAGCCGGCTATCGGAGAGGATAAGAAAGACCTATTCGGATCCAACTCAATCTAACACCAAACAAACCCATCCGTATTTCCCTCGAGACCAATCGAGGAAGTCAACCGAGGAACTCACACCGTTGGCAGTTTTACTCATTCCGTTATAGTTGCGGCAATTACTAGTCAGGTATAGATAGTCATCCTGATATAATAAGCAGTGGGCAATTTTAGTTAAAATTCCGTTGTAGTTGAGACATCCCCAAACCCAGCAGTTGTTGGTACTTTTATTTAGCCATTCCGTTGCAGTGAAGCTGATTACTAGTCATATCGGATACAAGTCAATTTATAACAAGAACTTTAGTTATAGTTGTCTATGATCGAGACACGTGCTCCAAGTCGTCCATAACGGACACGGCTTTTGAAAAGATTAAACCCTGAGGATGCACCAAAGTATCCACAAGCACTTGACCATTTTTGCGGATCGCTAACATACACCCATCGGTATGTCGGCGGGGCCTAAGTCATGAGCGTTCCCGGACCCAAAGCAAGCACGGGCCACCCCACTAAGTAGACCCATGATGAAGTCGGCGGTCTCGAGACGGACTCGTGGTTTGGGTAGACAACCGTGAATGGGAACCCAAAGCTGGGCTTGTCGACACATGAAATCGTGTCCCGATCCTAAAGCGACAGTGCTATCCATCGCACAATTTAAATAAAGCGGTAAAGCATGGCATAAGTACATGATAGTAAATAAAACCTCAAACTAGTTTGTGGCCCCGATACAATACTTTAAAATCGGTATTAATCGATGGGGGCCATATCTCCACCTTTGTGGTTAGCGCTCGATCTCGGAGCAGTGTCAAGAACTCGGTCCTCGGACACCGGTGGTGATCGGAAACCAATATTATCTATCACCCACGGTGCCTGCATTTACCTACTTCAATTTTAGTTATTAAAGCGATAATTGAATTAAACAATAATTAAAGCCATGATCATTTCCACAATAAATCAGCGGCAATACTCCAACAAGCTGTGGTCTTTGGACGACGCATAAGACTTGAGCAAGCGACTACGACGCGCAAGTCCAACTATCTACCAAACAACAGGTAATAGGTGTCCAAGGCAATATAAGGCTGCAAAGGATATCACGGGTACGACAACTAGAGCATCGCAACACAGATAGCAATAGATCAACAGGAGGGAATAAATACTATAAAAATAAGATAGGTAGAAAGGGGAAGATGCTGCTTTGAAAACATTGCGAAGGTTCAACCAAGATCGGTCGACACTCGAATCGACTCAACTAGTATCCGAAGAAGCAAAACACTAGAAGAAACACGGATGCACTATTTAATACTACGGCAAAAGATCGGGCATGATGCATGTATGATGTATGACATGGCAAACCTGCGATGCAATTAGGCCATATTAAGCGGGCAACCGGATCCGACAATTAATTAGATGGTTCATGTTATTTATCTACCCATAAATTAAATGTTGTAATAACAAGGCAAGATAAGTTACCGGTTACACAAATTTAAATGAGGCCAATATAATACTAGATTTGTCCGTATGGGCCCCGTATTTAATTATGATGGTCGGCATAATGCCCCCAAACCACATGACAATAGGCATGCATGAACAATTTAATATGCAACAAGATATATCATTTATAAAATAGGGTCTCGGCAAAGAGGTCACACATCTGGGTTCAGGAGATCTTGGGGTTCCGGGGTTCGGGGTTCGGTCTCGTGGTTCGACGGATCGGTCTCGGACAAAGTCGATCTTGGCCTTTCCGGAAGGAGGTCTTGGTTTGGCGTCGGTGCCGGATTCTTCCGGTCGGTCTTGGCGTTCGGGATCACGAACTTGGCGTCAAGGATTTTGTGAGCTTGGCGTCCTTGTCAGAGTTCTCGGGTGACGATGTCGGTCTTGGGTTTGGCGTCGGTGGATCTTGGCGATTCCATGAAGGAGGCCTTGATGCTTCAGTCCTGTGTCGATCTCCGGGTACCGTGGTTTCTCGGTGTGGTTCCCTCGGTGGTCGGCGAACTTGGGCTAAAGTCGAAGTTTCTCTCGAAGATCTTGGGGTTCGGTGTCGATCTTCGGGTTCAGCAGGTTCTCGAAGGGGTAGATCTTGTCGGCAGGGGCTTCGGGGAGATCTTACATAGAACCTCCTGTTGTTTGCACCGTTCTCGTTTGTGCCCTGCTTGCGTTCGATGAGGAACCAACAAGGAGAGGGCCCTGGGCGACGATAGAGGAAACAGGCGGGCCTGGCGGTCATGACGCTGCGGACGGAAGGATGTTCCGGGGAGGGGTGCTCGCGGAGGAGCCTCCGTGGCAGCGGCGCGGCATGACGAAGCTCTCGTGGTTGATGCAGTCTTTGGGAGGCGCGTCCGTGAGTCAGTCGGGGCAGCCTTGCGAATGGCCAGTCTTCTGAGGCGGGCTCGGGCAGGCGCGAGTTGGGGACACTGCGTCGGCAGCCGGCGGAGAAACAGCCGCGAGGAAGAAGGAGGCGGCGAGGCCGGCCAGAGGCTCAGGCGAGGGAGAGCTCAGCGGCGGGAGGCGGGGCGGAAGTGAGAGCCGGCGGAGGAGGAGGCGAGGCGGAGGCGGCGGGAGGAAAGCAGGCGGGAGGACGAGGAGGGCCGGTGAGGGAGGCCTTGAGGGAGGCCGGGTGGTTGGTGGAGGCGGGAGACGGTCGACGCTGGCGGGGCCGGCATGGCCGGGAGGATGGCCATGCGCCGTCGGGAGTGGAGGCGGCCAGGGGAGAGGGCAAATGGAGGGAGGAGATCTGAGGCGGGAGGAAGGAGGCAGAAGTGCGATCGCGTGGGGTCAGCGTCGGTCGTGGTGGGGCCGAGGCACCCGCGTCCAGTGGTGGCGTGTGTGGGTGTGTGTGTCTTGAGTGGGTGTGGCGTGGGTGAGGCGGTGGTCTTTGGGTGGGGCCCAGGGCGTGGAGTGGGGAGAAATCGGGATTGATGAGGTGGCGGTGGGTAGGTGGGGTCCAGTGAGGTGGACTGAGGAGGTGAGGTGGGTGTGGTGGCCAGGTAGGTTAGGACTAGGTAGAAAAGGATTAGGCGAGTTTTTGTCTTGGGGGTGCCAACTTGGTCGGATCGGCCGGTTTATTCCTAAAATAATATAAACCATTTACTTATTTAAACAGGCTTTTGCAAACCGCTGGCCGACAAAACAAAATAATCCGGAGACCCGGATTTTGCGTTTGAACAAAGACGGGGCGTTTAGAAAACAAAAATAGGTTTTCCGAAAATAGTTTTATGCGATCAAATGCAAGATGATGACGATGCTCAAATGCAAAGTGTCATGACGACATGAGCATGCGGTCATGATGATGCAATGCACAAAAACAACACGATTTTCTAGTAGTGGTTTTGCGGGATGCCACAGGTGGGGCATGGGTGCACGAAGGGTCGGCCCGTGGCGATGCATGAGGTCGCCTGTGACTAAGGCGGTGACCCAAAACCCTAACACGCAGGTGCTCTAGGAGGAAGAAGAGAGGGGATCCAAAAAAGAGGAGAAAGACAGGCGGTGGGCCACTGGCCGTGTGTGCAAGCGGTGGCCATGTATGATCCGAACAACTATTGTTGCGCAGTAGATGCCCTCAGTGCAGCTGGCGGTGACCAGACTTAAGCCTTTACTACGGCAAGCAACAAACAGATAAAATGAATCGAACATTGACAGAAGAGGAAAAATGAGGACAAAAAAAATCCTACCATGATGCTTCCTCGTACACAGCTGGGGCATCCCATGACTAGGGCCTCCTTGCCTAGACCCTCTAGTGAAGGAGCGAGCTCTGACGGCGCGCCATAGGAGAAACAGCTCTCCGACCTCCTCCTTCACCTCGTGTGGCGCCGGTCTCCCATACCTGCAATAACTCCGTGTGGATCTAGGTTCATGGGTTATGTGTTTTAATCGATGGGGCGTGGAGGAGACGAGGTGACCGGGAAGAACGCCGTCCACCGCCTTGAGAGATCCAAACCAATCATCAATCAAATCCTCGGAGAAAACCATGAAAACATCCCACCGCCAGCTGCATCGCAAAAAAAGAAGCCTCTGACCCACAGGCAGACTCAGACATATCTAGAAGGAAAGGCCCACAAATAGCCATAGCGCACAACAAGTGCCCTCAGCGCAGCCGTTGGTGACCACGCTTAAGCTATTAGATAATTATGCTCAACATGTACCAATGGATTTTGTAATAAGTAGTTTGGTAGAAATCTAATGTGGATCCTAGCAGAGCGAAATTCAACTTCACCCTGGATGGGGAAGGAACATATTTTGTGTCTGAAAATGGAGAGATATGATCAACTACCAGCAGGTATAGAATTGATACAGGAATGAAGTGGCAACCACTTTCGTAGTTTTATCTGAAAAAAGAAATAGTTCAGAGTCCAAATTATTGACTATCAATAAGACAATACGATAGAAATGCAGCAAAGGGAAAATGGCTAGATAATTTGAATACCTTGTATACTTTTTTTTAGTTCAAAGCTTGCAGAAAACATGATAACCGTAATGAATTTCAGAAATACACCTAAAAAACCTGATAACCATGCAGCCAGCCAGAAAGAGGACGCGATCCCACGGATCCGGAGCAGAAGTTGTTGACCCAAGATGCAGCCGCCGGCAAAACAGGGCCAGAATGCTGCCGAGGAGCTCGCCACCGCCCAGAGCCAGCACATGAGATCCAAATCGGCATCCCGTTCAAAGAAACTGAGCAGACGAAGACCACTACCCACCCATACGAAACAATCTATAGCAAAGAGACAAACTGACCCGATCCACCCGTAACTGACAGAAACAGGCCACCAAGCCGGCTCCACCCGCTAGGCAGTGAAATAAAAACACCGCACACCTAGGCGACCGCTGAGGCAACACGTGGGGAGACCGGTGTGCACCCTGGCAACCGCCCGTCCACATGCATCGCAACATCGAGATAGGCCCACAGGGCAGAAACACAAAGGTAACATGACGCCTGCAAGTACCATCACAGTGCGCCGCAGCGACCACGCTTAATCTATAGAATAATATGTCCACATCCAAAATGTTTAATTCTTGGTAATATCTGGTGAGTAAAGTACATCAGTCATCAACTTATTAAGCCAGGTTGTACCAATCAATCAACATATTGAAGGTCTATTTGCGACATGAGTTCATTTCTTGGTAATGTCTAGTGAATACCCAACAACAGTCATCAACTTATTCAGCCAGGCTGTACCAATCAATCAACAAATTAAAGGTCTATATTTGTGACACGAGTTATCAACTTATTTGGCCAAGCTATCCAAACCAACAAACTGAAGGTTAGTCTATGTGATCTAGATTCGAGGATGGCCTGCAGAATGTGTGTGCTATGTGAAGTTGAGCGGCGCGGTGATTTGCAGCTGTAGATCAGGCTGCAATTTTTGGCAGTCAGGCCAAAATTATTCCATTAAGCAATCAACACAAACACATATACTGAAAAAAATACATAAGAACAATATTTGAGCAGGACATCACCTCTTGGCCGACCGATGAACACCAGCACGCGGGAGCGCGAGCATGTGTGCGGTGGTCTTGCGCGCAAGGACCACATCCTGCCGTTGCTCCAGTCTGTTGCCGCTACCACGATTTCTTCTCCATGGGTGTCTGGTCATCTTGGCTCCTCTTGGGCAGGACCACCATCTCCACAACTCAATCTGCAGGGTCCAACCTCCAGCACGGATCTGAGGAGCCACTTTCCCTAACCAGTTCGAGTGGATGAGAGGGCATCAACTGGAGAGGAGGGCATCTGGCATTGGCTCGCTGCCACCCCTGCCAAGGTTGGGCCAGGCTAGGGATCCATCGCCGGGCACGTGCGATGGGGGCCGACACCTGAGCTGCGCGGAGAAGAGGTGAGGCATGGCTAGAGAGCTTAAACGGGGCAGATGTAGGCTAGGTCCGGGACGGCTACCTCCGCCGAGGGAACGATGGTGGTCATGTCCATCGTCACCGAAGCCGCCGAGACAATCCGGGAAAGGGTGACGATGGTCGTTGCGGGGCGGAGAGAGCGCAACACCAAGAACCACACCGCCGCCAAGGAATCCAGCGCTCACCGAGAAATCCAATCGCGGCAGAAATCCACCCCAGTCAAAGCAGCCGAGAAGACCACGAGAAGTACTCCCCACGACCCCCACGGAATGTAAAAAAGAAACAATTCGACCCAGGCACCAGGAGGCTGACAGGCGTGGCCCACAAGGCACGACCCACATGTCACTGGCAAAAACAGGGCACCGCACACCCGAGCTTCTGTACGGCCAACGCGTGCGCAAGCCAGGCCACGGCAGCAGCACACGTCCACCCACGGGGTCGTTGCGTCCGACCAAAAAAGCAACAGGCCCCACACGCAGAGGCACAAAACAGGCAGCGCACTTAACAGAGACACGACGCGTCTCAAATTCCTTAATCTCAGGCTTAAGTCAGAGAATAATTAATCCGCCGCACGAGCACGAGTAACATTTTTTTGTTTTAGGCTGCGCTGAACTGCTGTGCCACGTCCAACATGTTCATTTATGCACTTTCAATCTCTGGAGCGTGCGTAGCATTACTGGGACTATTGTATTTCCCATCCACACTGGATGATTCAACCTCTCGGATAGATCGGTACCAAGACGGCAAGGCAATGGCCAAGTGGGAGCTCGAATGTTAGCGTCCAGCCTAATACTCAGACTATATTCTGAAAGTTAACGCGCTCACGGCTAGAGAGTCCACTCTATTCTAAAAACCCGACCGACAGGAGAAAGAAATCTCTTCTTATAAAGGTGTGGCTCCTTCCGTAGGCGGTGGGAATAAACCAAGCAGCCTCCACGGTGAGCAGAGGATCCTCGCATCCCATCCCCCTAAGAAGCCCCTCGGGAAGGCATGACGATGCTGGCTTTGATACCAGATTTTAGTGTCCACTTGGCCATTTCGGCCCTACGTTCAGGCGTTCATGCTCATGATCAATAATAAGAAGAGAGTCCACTCTATCCCAAAAGCCCGGACTGACGAAAGGAAGAAATCTCTCCCTTTTAAAACTGGATGTGGCCTCCTCCCGTAGACAAGATGGGACTAAACCAAGCAGCCTTCACCGATCAACAAAGGGTCCTAACATCGAAATCCACACATACCCATGTTGTCGGTATTTGCAGTTGATCAATCAGCCCTGGCGACTCGGCGAAGAAAACACATGTTGTTGGTCCAAGAAAAACATTGATTTCTTGGATGTGAAAACGAAGAAAGCATGAGATTGGGATAATTGGATTGGATGACCCGACAGCGGGCTATGTAGTATGTCTTCGTTTTGGGGTTATTCCTTACACTAGATTTTAGGTTAGGGGTGCGTATGCGGAAAATGTCTTTAGCTCCCGAGTACAAGTGCTTTTTTTGTAAAAAAAATATTTTTTTACTATTTCAAAAATATCTTTAAAAATATTCTGGACATAATCAACGTTGTATACCACAAGTATGCAAAATCGTGACATGAAATTCTTTATATTTTAGCCTACACAAAAATGACAACTTTGATAAAATTTAGGGATTTGAAAACATATTTGCATAGATCTACACTCTTGTCATTTCTGTAGAGCTCAAACTATAAAGTACTCCCTCCGACTCATATTAGTTGACTTGAATTTATGCAGATTATGTATCTAATGCGAAAATATGTCTAGATACATTTCTAGACAAATCCAAGACAACTAATATGGGTCGGAGAATTGAATTTGATACTTTACGTTTATGGGATAAATCATGTGCTACATCTAGATATTTTTAGAATTCACAAATATGATTTTGAATTTTTAAAGTAGAAAAGCACCGGAGCTCAAGAGCCAAAATCTCCACTTGGTGCGTCTGAGACATGATCCTGTTGAATTCGCATAGATTTACATCGACGGAAATCAAGCAGCAAAATGATAATGTGTTTATTGGACAAATCGCTTATATATAATCAGGTAAATAGAATGATATATTATATTAACTAATACTAAAAATATAGTACAATAAGTAACACTGTGTGGCTCACTCTTCGAGTGGGTTTTTTTTGGCTCCCGAGTACTAGCGCTCCTGCTTTATTTAGAAAAATGAAATCATATTTGTGTGTGTCAAAATAATTGGAAACAATTAGGATGTAGTCATTGATTTTTTCCACAAGAGTGCAATATTAATTTCAAATACTTTATATTTTAAGAGACACAAAAATAACAAAAATGTGGGTCTATGTATTTTTCAAATTCCCAAACTTTATCAGATTTTGTATTTTATGTAGCACAGGATATAAATAATTTTTTATTGCAATTTAGCATGCTTGTGGGATAAAAAATAGACTCTTACCAATTTTTTAAAAAAATTATAAATGTGATTTTTAATTTTTTTAATGAAGATGGCACTGGAGCTTGGGAGCGAAAAAACTTTTCATCACTCTTCATAGTACAAGGTACGCAAATAAGAGATAAAGAATATCCACTTACAACTTTTTCTCAAAAGAGCATATTTTAATATCACATAGATACTAATTACACTCAGCCTCTGCAACAACGCATGCCCTATTAGCAATGCGGATGCACACAGCCAAAAGGAAGAAAAATTACAAAGAAAAGTCCCTTCTGATGTCGATCCTTAGCATGACATTACCACCACCAAAAAACACCGGAAGTCCAACCTCCAAATGCGACGCCTTCAAGAAGGAAATAATGCACAAGAGCTGTCGCGATCAAAGATCTTAGGTTTTCACCACAAGAAAGTCCTCACTCAACAAAACAATGCCTACGCAAGACCATTGCGGACACAACCAATGAAGGTAGACCTTGCGTTTCACCTGCAAGGTAAGGCTGAACTCCTCATGTGATGTCGCCCCCTCTAACAGACGCTACTGCGAGTCACAGATAACCAAGCCAGATCCTCATCGCCATAAAGACTCAACCCACCATAGCTCACACACATGTCTCTAGCTTCATGACATTCTCCGAATATGACTTCACCATATGTATCGTCATAGACATGTCACATGATGGTAACAGGTAGCAGAGCTTCACCATGCTCCCATTGAAACCAAAAGGCTAGCAAAAACACAGGTGCGCATGACCGAATTCCTTCCAATCCAGCAAGCTCGAGCATATGCCCATGGGAGTTCGCCGGAGCCTTAGGAACCAGCCACTCCGACCAAATCAATGTAGACACGCATCAAGTAGATCTTCGTCTTGGTGTGAGAGGAATCCAAGGACCACCCTTTTTATTCAAACCGGGCCGACAGCCCCCTCGCCACCTGCCGGTAACCTGCAAGATCCTCCGCTTAAACCCTACCGGACCTTGCGACTAGGCTAGTCACGAGAGAGATGGCATCGAGGCGAGGTCGACCCCTGCGGATCCGGCCCTACCGGCAGCGAAGAGGTCCGGAAGGCGGCCGAGCACCAGATCTCAAGATCTAGGGTTTCTAGCACCGGCCGGTTTGGCCTCGACTTCCACCCGGTCATGGCACGCCAAGGACCTCCGCCACCACCCAACCGAGGAAGCCTCCCTAGTTACCGATCGTCGTTGATCCAACCATATCTTCCCAGCCATGGCGTCTAACTCCGCCTCCATCCACCCCGGACCACTGTGGCGGTCGGGCCCGCTTCTGTAGCGAGGCGGCAATGCAACACAAGGAGCGATGGCGGTGGGGAGCTTTGGCGATGTGAGCGCCCCGGTGTAAATCTGGCGTGCGACCACGTCGTCGGCGTATCTATAATTTTGATGTTCCATGCTTGTTTAGTATCTACTTTGCTTTGCTTTTTTACACTTTGAGGTGTTTTATATGTTTTCTGGTACTAACCTATTAACAAGATGCCACGATTGTCAGTTGTATGTTTTCTTACATTTTGGTTCGTAAAGGCAAAAATCAATATTTTCGAAATTGGACGGGACAAAAGCGAAAGTCAATATTTTACCATGGGAAACACAAAGCCGGAATACGAGATGGAGGAGAGCCACCAGGGGGCCACACCCCCTGGCCGCACGGGTGGGCCCACCCCATGCCTGGGGGGGTGCATCCGCCATGGCGACCCCCTGCCTCGCCTCTTCGCCTATAAAGACCCCCGATGACTAAACCCTAAGTACCCGATCAATATTCCACGAAACCTTCTGTAGCCGCTGCCACCGTCGTCCCTAGATCGGGGGATCTAAAGCTCTTCCGGCACCTGGGAGGGAGATCGTCCACAGGCCTTCTTCTTCATCATGTCAGCCTCCGGTATGAAGCGTGAGTAGTTCCACCTTGGACTACGGGTCCATGTAGTAGCTAGATGGTTGTATCTCCTCCTTTGTGCTTTCATGTCTAGATCTTGTGAACTCCTTTCATGATCAAGATCTCATCTATTTATAATCATGCATGTTGTGTTTGTGGGGATCCGATGGATATTGAGATTACTATGTCAAATTGATTAATGGTTTTGTCTTATTAATTTTATCATGTCTGTGTTGTTTGAGAGCTTGCATGCTCTTCGTTGTTAGTAGCTATCTTGGCCAAGTAGTTGCTAGTGACTTCAGGAGGGGGTATTTATGCTCGATAGTGGGTTCATGCCTCTATTTAATCTAAGGGAAGTGACAAAAATCTCTAAGGTTGTAGATGTGTTGTTGCCACTAGGGACAAAACAACGGTCTCTTATTCATGGAACAAGTGGATTGTTTACCTTACACACTTTTCTTAAAGCAGTTGTCTGTTGCTTGCAACTTAATACTGGAAGGGGTTCGGATGATAACCCAAAGGTGGACTTCTAGTCATAGATGCAGCTGGATGGCGGTCTATGTATATTTTTGTATTGCCAATCAAATCTCATAGGATTATGAATGTCTAGTATTGCATTGTTATGCCTTGCTCAGTCCTGTCAATTGCCCTGCTATAATTTGTTTACGCAACATGCCATGTTTGTTTATCTAAGTAGAACACCTCTAGTGAACTATTTACCCCGGTCCAATCTTTACCATTGAAACATCTTCCACCGTTTCTGTTTACTTGTTGCAAACCACCATTACCTTCCACACCATACAGTTAATCCTATGTTACAGCAAACTGGTGAGATCGACAACCTCACTGTTCGTTGGGACAAAGTCTTGAGTTTATGTTGTGCAGGTCTCCAAGTTGTAGCAACATCTTTGAGTCGTTTCCTTCCTCCTACTGGTTCGATAACCTTGGTTTCTTACTGAGGGAAAACTTGTTGCTGTGCTCATCATACCTTCCTCTTGGGGTCTCCCAACGAAGTGTTCATGCACTCATCACACGTGGGTTTTTTTTGTCGCGGCTTGTGAGCATCTGCCGGTCCCACTTGCAACTTGTATCACCAAAATTTGGAACTCTTGGGAAAGCAAATCAGATGTTAGCTAACAACTTAGTTGAAGACAAAGCGGACAAATGACATAGAACATAGGCTTTGTTTCTCCTCGATATCATGAACATTTGTCTATCATTTATTCCTAACCACTCTCTCTACAGCCAAAGTAGATGACACACCTAATACACTATTTACAACTCATTAAAACTTGCAGAGATTGCATATAAGGTCTACAAAAGTCCTTTTTAGATCCTGTTTTTTATAAAGCGCTTTTATTAATAAAGAGTTTTAAGTATTACAGCCTCTACATATATAGGATGCACAGTCGATACAAGTCAAAGTCTCAAAGAAAAGAAAAAAAACGAAATATATATCATAATAATAAATTGTAGAATCGCCAAGGTGGAGGGCCGTCGAAAAACTATCTTGCCATCCATGACGGGTAAATAAATCTTGCGCCATATCCTCCGCATGTCACATACGTAATGATATCACAAAACTCCATGAGATGACCATAGACACGAGAATACGATAGATAACTTGTAAGGCGAGAATTTTATCGTTACACACTTTATCATTTCTATATAGCCAAAGCTATCAAATAATTGCAAGCGCTAATAAGAATTATGTACCTATAATCTATACATGTACCCAATTCCTAAATATATTGACAATGCTACATAATGGATACAAAGGCTGAAGCTGCTTTGATGCAGGCAAAAACACCTATGATTGTTAGATCTTTTGATAGAGATAAAGATCCTTTTAGACCTAAGGATGACTAAGGATGAAGATGAAGAGATATTGGACCAGAATTCCCATATCTTAGTACAATTGGTGCATTAATGTATCTAGCAAACTGTACAAGACACGATATGTCGTTTGCAGTTAATTTGTTGGCTAGATACAACGCATCGCCAACAAAAAGGCATTGGCTTAGTGTGAAGAAGTCTAAGATATCTTTATGGCACCAAAGATCTTAGTTTGATCTATCAGAAAAATCAAGAAAAAACCATGATGGGTATTGTGATACGGAATACTTATCAGATCCCATAATGTTAGACTACAGACTAGATTTGTCTCCTTATATGGAGGTACAACTTTCTCTTGAAAGTCGACAAAGCAAATATTGGTGGCTACGTCCACGAACTATTCTAAGATAATTGCTTTCTATGAAGCATCACAGGAATATGTATGGTTTCGCAGAATGATGAACTTTGTCCAAGATTTAAATGGGATTAGTTCGCTAGAATCACCCATCATTATCTATAAGAATAATGCTGCTTGTATTGTATAGATACAGACATGTTATATTAAGAGCAATATTACAAAGCATATTGCTCCTAAACTGTTTTATTCCCATGAGGTACATAAGAGTGGGAAAATAAATATTTTGCAAACAAAGTCATGTGATAACCTCGCTAATTTGTTTACCAAGTCTTTACCAAGTTTGTTGTTTCATAAATATATGTACATATAATTGGTATGAGGAGACTTCATGGCTTGCAAAGTTCAGGTGAATAAATCTCCCAGGTTATGGTTATGACATGTTGAAGATCATCAGATTTTTGGTATTGCACTCTTTTCCTTTGTGAGTTTCTTCTAACGGTTTTTCACGTAAGGTTTTTAATGAGGCAATATCAGTACAAAAATGGACGACATATGTCATTTTCTTCTTATTTTTCTATAAGGTTTTCGGAAAAAGTTTTTCATGGCATATTATAAATTTCTTCTTATTTTTCCCACAGGGTTTTTAGAAAAGTGATTTCAAAGATGATTACAAAGATCAATCGTGAATACAAAAAAGGATTAGGAGAAGTGTTAGTATTTAATTAAATAAAATAATTAAAGAGATAATCCTCTTGTTGTATCTATGTTGGTTTTATAGCAAACCGACCTTTCTCTCGTACCCCGCACAAACGGAAGCATCTCTTCGATGTGTCCCTTCTCCTTGTATAAATATGTTGAACATCGATGAAATAAAAAATTAGTTGGTTAATTCAATCTTGTACCACTCGTTTTACTCCAACAATATATTCAGTAATTTATTTAATTTACTACACAGTAGTGTGAAAAATTCGTAGAGCTCATTTGGATACAATCATACAGCGTAGTTAAATCATGTATCCGCGTGTGCATAGCAGAAATAAATCATGCACTACTTCAAATCATCATCGATCCATGGCGGATCAGTTGGGGCATCAGCTCCGCTGGAGTGTTGCCGCGGTGCCCGACTTCTCCCGAGCAGCGTAGTCATTGCCGTGTCAGGTGGCGAACCCACCTTTGGTGGAAACAGCCCTATAGGTCCGGTTGATGCGGGGCTTTAGTCGGTGCCCAACCGGCGGGGTATCGACTAAAACTCCAACCTTTAATCCCGGTTGCCCCACCGAGACTAAAGGTTGCACACGTGCGGCGGAGGCGAGTGGGGTGGAACATTAGCGAGCAGGACTAATAACCTTCGCAAGGCGGATTTGGCCATATTCTTCGCCGCCGCTGCGTAGAATTCATTGGCACATTTTGTTGCAGCACATTTTCGCCACTTTTGTGCCTTGAGAGAATTCATTAGGGTTGTTTTATTGTTTATTTAGTGATTTGCACTTATCAATGAAGGAACCTTATATTACATCATGATGACAATATTATATTCAATACATGGATCGAGTTCATGCACTACATACAAAAGTTGCTATTCGATGCTACCGGCCAATTTCTTAAAAATTGCTATTTTTACAATTCATATTGTCTATACACAGCCGAGTAGTATTCCCTTTTGGGTCTAGGACTTACGCATCCAAGAAGCCCGTAATTCCTCTGAATTGCTCGTACGCGATCCTTTGGCAGAAGACCGTCCCGTAGACGTTCGATCTGATTTAAAAAAGGAGTGAGCCTATATGAATGAAACTAAACACAATTTGATTGTAATTAAAAACTATAGATACTGTTTACGTACGTGGAGTTGCTCTAAATTTCTGCCCTTCATCGCCTGCCGGATGAACTACGCATACATAGTATCCACATAGATTGTTACCGGTCCCTGCGTCGGGCACTTTACGAGAACGAGTTCAATCAAAATAAAAAATCAAGCATGATAATAACTGTATCAAAACTAGAATCAAAGAGATGCGCGAATATAGCTAGTGTTGCTTACATCTAGTGGTTGAAATTTAATGTCCTCTTTCCAAACACCCCTAGTCTTGTTGGTGAACTTTTCCAAGCGCTGCCCGGCGTAGAAAACGAATAAAATAAGTTATTAAGTACTTGATATCATAAAATTCACTTAACGTTGCGATATAGTGTCGTAATGATTAGAATTACGCTGGAGAAGTATCTGCATGTCCTTCCACGTCTCAATGGGTTTATGTTTCGAGTCCATGACTAGTACACGCCTTTGTCAAGTTGAATGATTAACAGAATATAGTGGAAGCTGCAAATGCATAACTAATCAATTATATACTTAACATCGAGTAAGCGAAATAGAAAGTGTATACAAGACAATAACACTCACTCGAGTTGTAAGGAAATAGTATTTCCTTTTGGTTTCTTGAAACCTTAGCATGTACTATATTATCCTCCGTATCCGGGGCTTATTTTGAGATTAGCTTCATGAACCCAATATGGGTCAATGAAGCCAATGTCATAGATTTGTCCTCTGCTGCGTTCGAGAATCTTCATTACGCATATTACGGTATGATTATATACATGCAATAAACAAAATAATATAGATGGAGACTAAATTAATTAATTAGTACTTACAGACAATAGGCAGCGATGATCGATTTGTCCAAGACGTCTTGATTGAATAATTGAAATAGTTCATCAAATTCAATGGATAACATGTCATCATTTCTTTCCCATGATGCTTTTTTGTAACCTCAAAGACTATCCATTAGCCCCGGCCCTTGTGGCATGCATGTACCGATTATGCAATCTTCGCATTTTGTTGGAAGATTGTTTACCTCCTCGAGTTTGTGAGAGGTTTGCGTCTTGGTATCTGTATGCTACTTCACTCACGGAAGAACTCTAAGCGATAAATCTTGGGCAATACTCATACCTTGAGCGGCGCAGCTTCTCCGTGTGCAACTACCTGGATCATCTTGCCCTTATTTATATTTGCTCGACCCACATTGGTTTGAGAAATCACCTTGAGAGGCGCAAGTCTGTTTGCTTGTTCTCTCAGTTTGGGCAACAGTTTCTCTCTTGCATCGATCTTGCTCTTGAGGCTTTTTGCCGCATGTGACTTGAGAATAGAACGCTCATAGTCGATGACGGCTTTGGCTCGGGTTGATGAAGATTCTTTAGCATTTTCAACACTTTGGCTTTTCTTCTTTGGTCTTTGGGAACTCGGCTCTTTCGGCCGCCTCGGCAGCAAAAGCTGTCGTTTCATCAACGATCGCCGATCTCCTCTTGATCTGATCATAAGCTCTCTTGGGAGGAACCTTTGGTACTTTTGGAAGAGGCTCTTGTTTACGTTCGTGATCGCTACCACGAGGTACGATGTGATGCTTTACACTTTGACCCTTAGGCGCGGTGATGGCTCCGCGGCGATGGCTACCGGATATTGGTGGGCGGAGCGGGTGAGGCGACGAAGATGGCTGCATGGCGGCGACCTCATTGGAGACAGGTGGCGGCGAAGATGGCCTTAGCGTGTGATTTGAAGCACGATACATTCCTTGACCATAGAATGGTGACGTTTTTGCGTCTCCCAGACCACATCCCCTTCACTGCAGGTAGTGAAGATCCAAAACTTCAAAGGTGGGAATGATTTCATCCATCAGCCGAAACAGCGTAACCCTCGAACCGGACGGTGGTAAGTTGGTGTGGGTCCAATTGGTAAGGCATAGCCGCCACCTTCATTGATATGTTCACAACTTTGACATGTAGCTCATGATGTGTCATCTACGTGATATCATCCACTGGGTAGCCAGCAGAGCCATCGTCGGTGCATCATCGTCATCGCCATTGTCATCACCGAACTCGGTGGAAGCCACACTTTTTTCGATTATTCGATAGGCGGTAGCATCGAATGTAGTGTCTTCGAGATGGGCAGTAGTACTAACTCTTTAAGTGCGTTAATTTCATCTTGTTGTTGCTTTAATGTTTCGTTTTCAATTAAACGCTTCGCTCTTTCGACTATTTGCTTCAACTTCCACCTGTCCTTTCTCCTCCGATGACTTCTATCGGGATATTTCTTCCTCTCTTGAAACCCGTCCTCCATGGTTGGGAGCCTCTTGTGCCTCGTGTTCATCCATCATGTTCCTTATTTCCAAGGGATGTGAGCTCATCATTCTCTCTATCGGGAATGAAGTCCCCATCTTTTGACCTTTTACTTTTCGATCCTCTCGATTGTAGGGGTCTTCTTTATGTCGTATGTTATATATACACCTCCTTCGAGTCCAACGTGCCCCATGCCCGTAAAACCAATTCCTTGCACGTTCTGCAATCGTCTATCTCTAGGGTGATCTTTTGTACGCGGTTCATTCTCAAGTTTCTCCCACTTAGGAATGCCACCAGCCACCTTGCCCCATAGTATGGTGATACTTCTTGTTAGCGACATTCAATGCGTTTCGAGACATTTTCTTAGCTTTTTCGATTTCTTGTATTCCACAAACTCAGCCCGAATGGTTTATCTTCTCAAGCGAATAATCTTGAAATCGAGTCTTGTTTTCACGACATAGTCAAGGTGCAATCTTTTCTTCCGGTTGGTGAAACATCGAGCCATCTTCTTCAAAGCCCACTCGACCTTAGCCTCCATGGATCTCCCATGTTGTAAGGCGTCCTCAAGATCCTCCGCATTTGGATCCACTCTATCTTCAGTAGTTTGAAATTAACCATGAGCCTCTTCCACGGTAAATATTTGGCGTGGTTAGGGACAAATAAACATGTTCCTCTTCATCCGCATTAGCAGGCATATTCCAATTTCTAATGGTGATCGGATTAAGTCCCTAACGATTATTCGCATTGTGCCACAAATTTGGTTGCGACAACTTGAGTACATCGGTTTCAAATCATCGCCGACATCTTCGATCCTGAACCTCTCATGGTCTTACAACTTTTGGTTGGGCCTCGTGCGCGCTCTTTTCGTGGATTCCTTCGATCCGGAGGGCTAAAAGAAGAAAGATCGTCGTTACTATTTCTATATAGATAGCATATGATTAATTAATGAATTGATTTATATTACATGCACCTGGGATCGGTCGCTTCTTCGATTACACAAGGCATCGCCTTCTCCTCATGAAGGCAACACCTTCAACCTCAAACAAGTTGTCTATTCCGGTAAAAAGAGGATCAAACTCACCGGAGTTGTTCAGAAACGTTGATACGTCTAAATTATCTTTCCCACGGATCACACCTTGGATCAACTCTTCCTTTTCTTCGTCTCGGCGTGTGGGTCCATATTTTACATAGGTGGAAAAACGAATAAGTCAAAGCGGCTAAAGGAGAAAGTTAAGGAGAAACCCTAATATATACATACACAATAATAAAAATGAAGAGAAACCCTAAACCCTAAACCTAGCTACAAAAAGGAAACCGTGTAGTAGATAGGTAACTCTAGCTAAAATCAACTAAAATCAATATTCGAGTTCGGGTGTAAAACCTAGTTCGGAGAAACCTCGGATGCATATGAGAGGGAACATGAGTATAAGGCTACAAAGGAAACTATCCAGCAGATAGGTAACACTAGATACTAACAAAATACCATAATGGAATCGATCTCGATCTCGATATCGTATTCTCCGAGAAGAACCAAATCACGGAAGAAAGGGAAACAATCAACACATGGCATCGATGCAATGCTCAAGCAATGATGATGATCGACAAGTTAATGTGCATTGTAATGTAACCCTAAAGCATGCTCGACAAGTTAATCAGGGTTCCGAGGGGCGCAAACCCTAACTCAAGGAACTCCGGAATCACCTATTAGGGTTACTAGGGTGTTCTAATTAAACTTGTCATTTAAGTTATTTAACAAAGCATGATTATAGCATAGATAGATATTTCTCATTTTTCTGAACATTTTGGTATATTATTTGTATTTTATGAATTACAGATTAAAAGTTATTGAATTTACAAAG
>CP125977.1:522800705-522867269 GCA_030063025.1 Avena longiglumis
GAGCTATTGCCCATAGTTTTATGGTTCTAGGGCTATTTAAAGCAACCTTAAGACCCGCACATGTTTGAGAGTTATGCCTAAAACTCGCTGCTTTCGTGTTTTATGGTTATTTTCAAGAGTTATTGCCCACAGTTTGTTGGTTCATCCGCATTTGCATGTCCCACAAGAGCCCTGACATGTTTGAGATTTATGACCAGAAACTCGCTGTTCTCGCGTTTTATGGCCGTTTTCATGAGCTATTGCCCACAGTTTTGGGGTTCTAGGGCGATTTACAACGACTTTAAGACCCGATAGATGTTTGAGAGTTATACCTAAAAACTCGTCTTTTTCGTGTTTATAGCCATTTTTATGAGTTATTGCCCACGGTTTTTGGTTCCAATTGGATTTGCATGGCATGTAAGACCCGTTACATTTTTGAGATATATGACTAAAAACTCGTAGTTTTAGTGTTTTATGGCCATTTTCATGAGCTACTGCCCACTGTTTAGGGGTTCTAGGGCGATTTACAGTGACCTTCCGACCTGATACATGTTGGAAAGATATGACCAAAAACTCATCGTTTTCGAGCTTTATGGCCGTTTTCATGAGCTATTGCCCATAGTTTTATGGTTCTAGGGCTATTTAAAGCAACCTTAAGACCCGATACATGTTTGAGAGTTATGCCTAAAAACTCGTCGTTTTCGTGTTTTATGGTCATTTTCATGAGTTATTGCCCACAGTTTTTGGGTTTCAGCCGGATTTGCATGTCACGAAAGACATGTTTGAGAGATATGACCATAAACTCGCTCGCTTTTATGGCCGCTTTCATGAGCTATTGCCCACGCTTTAGGGGTTCTAGGGCGATTTACAAGGACCTTCCGACCGATACATGTTGGAAAGATATGACCGTAAACTCGCTGCTTTTCTTTGTTTTATGGTCATTTTGATGAGCTATTGCCCATAGTTTTATGGTTCTAGGGCTATTTAAAGCAACCTTAAGACCCGCACATGTTTGAGAGTTATGCCTAAAACTCGCTGCTTTCGTGGTTTTATGTTCATTTTCATGAGTTATTGCCCACAGTTTTTGGGTTCATCCGGATTTGCATGTCTCGAAAGAACCCTGACATGTTTGAGAGTTATGACCAGAAACTCGCCGTTCTCACGTTTTATGGGCGTTTTCATGAGCTATTGCCCACAGTTTAGGGGTTCTAGGGCGATTTACAACGACTTTAAGACCCGATACATGTTTGAGAGTTTTGCCTAAAAACTCGCTGCTTTCGTGTTTTATAGCCATTTTTATGAGTTATTGCCCACGGTTTTATGGTTCTATTGCTATTTGCATGTAAGACCCGCACATTTTTGAGATATATGACTAAAAAATCGTAGTTTTAGTGTTTTATGGCCATTTTCATGGGCTCTTGACCACGATTTAGGGTTCTAGGATTTACATGTCTCACCCGATACATGTTGGAAAGATATGACCGTAAACTCGCTTTCGAGCTTTATGGCCGTTTTCATGAGCTATTGCCCATAGTTTTATGGTTATAGGGCTATTTAAAGCAACCTTTAGACCCGATACATGTTTGAGAGTTATGCCTAAAACTCGCTGCTTTTCGTGTTTTATGGTCATTTTCATGAGTTATTGCCCACGCTTTTGGTTTCAATTGATTTGCATGTCACGAAGAACCCCGACATGTTTGAGAGATATGACCATAAACTCGCTTTTCGCTTTTATGGCTGCTTTCATGAGCTATTGCCCACGCTTTAGGGGTTCTAGGGCGATTTACAAGTGACCTTCCGACCGATACATGTTGGAAAGATATGACCGTAAACTCGCTGCTTTTCTTGTTTTATGGCCGCTTTCATGAGCTATTGCCCACGCTTTATGGTTCTAGGGCTATTTAAAGCAACCTTAAGACCCGCACATGTTTGAGAGTTATGCCTAAAACTCGCTTTCGTGGTTTTATGGTTATTTTCATGAGTTATTGCCCACGCTTTTTGGGTTCATCCGGATTTGCATGTCTCGAAGAACCCGACATGTTTGAGAGTTATGACCGTAAACTCGCTTTTCGCGCTTTTATGGCTGCTTTCATGAGCTATTGCCCACGCTTTTGGGGTTCTAGGGCGATTTACAACGACTTTAAGACCCGATAGATGTTTGAGAGTTATACCTAAAACTCGCTTTTTTCGTGGTTTATAGCCATTTTTATGAGTTATTGCCCACGGTTTTTGGTTCCAATTGATTTGCATGGCATGTAAGACCTGCTACATTTTTGAGATATATGACTAAAACTCGTAGTTTTAGTGTTTTATGGCCATTTTCATGAGCTACCGCCCACCGCTTAGGGGTTCTAGGGCGATTTACAAAGGACCTTCCGACCGATACATGTTGGAAAGATATGACCGTAAACTCGCTTTTCGCTGCTTTATGGCCGCTTTCATGAGCTATTGCCCATAGTTTTATGGTTCTAGGGCTATTTAAAGCAACCTTAAGAACCGATACATGTTTGAGAGTTATGCCTAAAACTCGCTGCTTTCGTGTTTTATGGTCATTTTCATGAGTTATTGCCCACGCTTTGGGTTTCAGTAGGATTTGCATGTCTCGAAAGAACCCTGACATGTTTGAGAGATATGACCAGAAACTCGCCGTTTTCGCGTTTTATGGCCGTTTTCATGAGCTATTGCCCACAGTTTAGGGGTTCTAGGGCGATTTACAGTGACCTTCCGACCTGATACATGTTGGAAAGATATGACCAGAAACTCGCCGTTTTCAGTGTTTTATGGTCATTTTCATGAGTTATTGCCCATAGTTTTATGGTTCTAGGGCTATTTAAAGCAACCTTAAGACCCGGTACATGTTTGAGAGTTATGCCTAAAAACTCGTCGTTTTCGTGTTTTATGGTCATTTTCATGAGCTACTGCCCACGCTTTTGGTTCATCCGGATTTGCATGTCTCGAAGAACCCCGACATGTTTGAGAGATATGACCGTAAACTCATTGCTCGCTTTTATGGCCATTTTCATGAGCTATTGCCCACGCTTTAGGGGTTCTAGGGCGATTTACAAGGACCTTCCGACCTAATACATGTTGGAAAGATATGACCGTAAACTCGCTGCTTTTGTTTTATGGCCGCTTTCATGAGCTATTGCCCATAGTTTTATGGTTCTAGGGCTATTTAAAGCAACCTTAAGATCCGATACATGTTTGAGAGTTATGCCTAAAACTCGCTGCTTTCGTGTTTTATGGTCATTTTCATGAGTTATTGCCCACGCTTTTTGGTTTCAATTGATTTGCATGTCACGAAGAACCCGACATGTTTGAGAGATATGACCATAAACGCCTGCTCGCTTTTATGGCCGCTTTTCATGAGCTATTGCCCACGCTTTAGGGGTTCTAGGGCGACAAAGGACCTTCCGACCGACATACATGTTGGAAAGATATGACCGTAAACTCGCTGCTTTCTTGTTTTATGGCCGCTTTTCATGTGCTATCGCCCACAGTTTTATTGTTCTAGGGCTATTTAAAGCAACCTTAAGACCCGCACATGTTTGAGAGTTATGCCTAAAACTCGCTGCTTTCGTGTTTTATGGTTATTTTCATTACTTATTGCCCACGATTTGTGGGTTCATCCGGATTTGCATGTCTCGAAAGAACCCTGAAATGTTTGAGAGTTATGACCAGAAACTCGTCGTTTTCTTGTTTTATGGCCGTTTTCATGAGCTATTGCCCACAGTTTTGGGGTCTAGGGCGATTTACAACGGCTTTAAGACCCTATAGTTGTTTGAGAGTTATACTAAAAACTCGTCTTTTTCGTGTTTATAGCCATTTTTATGAGTTATTGCCCACGGTTTTTGGTTCCAACTGGATTTGCATGGCATGTAAGACCCGTTACATTTTTGAGATATATGACTAAAAACTCGTAGTTTTCGTGTTTTATGGCCATTTTCATGAGCTACTGCCCACTGTTTAGGGGTTCTAGGGCGATTTACAGTGAACTTCCGACCTGATACATGTTGGAAAGATATGACCAGAAACTCGCTGCTTTCGAGCTTTATGGCCGCTTTCATGAGCTATTGCCCATAGTTTTATGGTTCTAGGGCTATTTAAAGCAACCTTAAGACCCGATACATGTTTGAGAGTTATGCCTAAAACTCGCTTTCGTGTTTTATGGTCATTTTCATGAGTTCTTGCCCACAGTTTTTGGGTTCATTTGGATTTGCATGTCACGAAAGAACCCTGACATGTCTGAGAGATATGACCATAAAAACGCCGTTCTCGCGTTTTATGGCCGTTTTCATGAGCTATTGCCCACAGTTTAGGGGTTCTAGGGCGATTAACAGTGACCTTCCGACCTGATACATATTAGAAAGATATGACCAGAAACTCGTCGTTTTCTTGTTTTCTGGGCGTTTTCATGATCTATTGCCCACAGTTTTGTGGTTCTAGGGCTATTTAAAGCAACCTTAAGACCCGGCACATGTTTGAGAGTTAAGCCTAAAAACTCGTCGTTTTCGTGTTTTATGGTTATTTTCATGAGTTATTGCCCACAGTATTTGGGTTCATCCGGATTTGCATGTCTCAAAAGAAACCTGACATGTTTGAGATTTATGACCAGAAACTCGCTGTTCTCGCGTTTTATGGCCGTTTTCATGAGCTATTGACCATAGTTTTGGGGTTCTAGGGCGATTTACAACGACTTTAAGACCCGATAGATGTTTGAGAGTTATACCTAAAAACTCGTCTTTTTCGTGTTTATAGCCATTTTTATGAGTTATTGCCCACGGTTTTTGGTTCCAATTGGATTTGCATGGCATGTAAGACCCGTTACATTTTTGAGATATATGACTAAAAACTCGTAGTTTTAGTGTTTTATGGCCATTTTCATGAGCTACTGCCCACTATTTAGGGGTTCTAGGGCGATTTACAGTGACCTTCCGACCTGATACATGTTGGAAAGATATGACCAGAAACTCGTCGTTTTCGAGCTTTATGGCTGTTTTCATGAGCTATTGCCCATAGTTTTATGGTTCTAGGGCTATTTAAAGCAACCTTAAGACCCGATACATGTTTGAGAGTTATGCCTAAAAACTCGTCGTTTTCGTGTTTTATGGTCATTTTCATGAGTTATTGCCCACGCTTTTGGTTCAACCGGATTTGCATGTCTCGAAGAACCCCGACATGTTTGAGAGATATGACCATAAACTCGCTGCTCGCTTTTATGGCCGCTTTTCATGAGCTATTGCCCACGCTTTAGGGGTTCTAGGGCGATTTACAAAGACCTTCCGACCGATACATGTTTGAAAGATATGACCAAAACTCGCTGCTTTTGTTTTATGGCTTCATGAGCTATTGCCCACGCTTTATGGTTCTACATGTTTGAGAAACTCGCTGCTTGAGAGATATGACCGCTGCTTTCTTGTTTTATGGTCATTTTCATGAGCTATTACCCACAGTTTTATGGTTCTAGGGCTATTTAAAGCAACCATAAGACCCGATACATGTTTGAGAGTTATGCCTACAAACTCGTCGCTTTCGTGTTTTATGGTCATTTTCATGAGTTATTGCCCACGGTTTTTGGTTCCAATTGGATTTGCATGTCTCGAAAGAACCCTGACATGTTTGAGATATATGACTGAAAACTCGTAGTTTTCGTGTTTTATGGCCATTTTCATGAGCTACTGCCCACTGTTTAGGGGTTCTAGGGCGATTTACAGTGACCTTCCGACCTGATACATGTTGGAAAGATATGACCGTAAACTCGCTGCTTTGTTTTATGGCCGCTTTTCATGAGCTATTGCCCACAGTTTTATGGTTATAGGGCTATTTAAAGCAACCTTAAGACCCGATACATGTTTGATAGTTATGCCTAAAACTCGCTGCTTTCGTGTTTTATGGTCATTTTCATGAGTTATTGCCCACGCTTTTTGGGTTTCACCGGATTTGCATGTCTCGAAGAACCCGACATGTTTGAGAGATATGACCATAAACTCGCTGCTCGCCTTTTATGGCCGTTTTCATGAGCTATTGCCCACAGTTTAGGGGTTCTAGGGCGATTTACAGTGACCTTCCGACCTGATACATGTTGGAAAGATATGACCAGAAACTCGTCGTTTTCTTGTTTTATGGCCGTTTTCATGAGCTATTGCCCACAGTTTTATGGTTCTAGGGCTATTTAAAGCAACCTTAAGACCCGGCACATGTTTGAGAGTTAAGCCTAAAAACTCGTCGTTTTCGTGTTTTATGGTTATTTTCATGAGTTATTGCCCACAGTTTTTGGGTTCATCCGGATTTGCATGTCTCAAAAGAACCCTGACATGTTTGAGATTTATGACCAGAAACTCGCTGTTCTCGCGTTTTATGGCCGTTTTCATGAGCTATTGACCATAGTTTTGGGGTTCTAGGGCGATTTACAACGACTTTAAGACCCGATAGATGTTTGAGAGTTATACCTAAAAACTCGTCTTTTTCGTGTTTATAGCCATTTTTATGAGTTATTGCCCACGGTTTTTGGTTCCAATTGGATTTGCATGGCATGTAAGACCCGTTACATTTTTGAGATATATGACTAAAAACTCGTAGTTTTAGTGTTTTATGGCCATTTTCATGAGCTACTGCCCACTGTTTAGGGGTTCTAGGGCGATTTACAGTGACCTTCCGACCTGATACATGTTGGAAAGATATGACCAGAAACTCGTCGTTTTCGAGCTTTATGGCCGTTTTCATGAGCTATTGCCCATAGTTTTATGGTTCTAGGGCTATTTAAAGCAACCTTAAGACCCGATACATGTTTGAGAGTTATGCCTAAAAACTCGTCGTTTTCGTGTTTTATGGTCATTTTCATGAGTTATTGCCCACGGTTTTTGGGTTTTAGCCGGATTTGCATGTCACGAAAGAACCCTGACATGTCTGAGAGATAGGACCATAAAAACGCCGTTCTCGCGTTTTATGGCCGTTTTCATGAGCTGTTGCCCATAGTTTAGGGGTTCTAGGGCGATTTACAGTGACCTTCCGACCTGATACATATTGGAAAGATATGACCAGAAACTCGTCGTTTTCTTGTTTTATGGCCGTTTTCATGAGCTATTGCCCATAGTTTTATGGTTCTAGGGCTATTTAAAGCAACCTTAAGACCCGGCACATGTTTGAGAGTTAAGCCTACACCTCGCTGTTCTCGTGTTTTATGGTTATTTTCATGAGTTATTGCCCACGCTTTTGGTTTCAATCGGATTTGCATGTCTCGAAGAACCCCGACATGTTTGAGAGATATGACCAGAAACTCGCCGCTCTCGCTTTTATGGCTGCTTTCATGAGCTATTGCCCACAGCTTAGGGGTTCTAGGCGATTTACAAGGACCTTCCGACCTAATACATGTTGGAAAGATATGACCGTAAACTCGCTGCTTTCTTGTTTTATGGCCTTTTCATGAGCTATTGCCCACGCTTTTATGGTTCTAGGGCTATTTAAAGCAACCTTAAGACCCGCACATGTTTGAGAGTTATGCCTAAAACTCGCTGCTTTCGTGTTTTATGGTTATTTTCATGAGTTATTGCCCACGCTTTTGGGTTCATCCGGATTTGTATGTCTCGAAGAACCCCGACATGTTTGAGAGTTATGACCGTAAACTCTGCTCTCGCTTTTATGGCTTTTTCATGAGCTATTGTCCACAGTTTTGGGGTTCTAGGGCGATTTACAACGACTTTAAGACCCGATAGATGTTTGAGAGTTATACCTAAAAACTCGTCTTTTTCGTGTTTATAGCCATTTTTATGAGTTATTGCCCACGGTTTTTGGTTCCAATTGGATTTGCATGGCATGTAAGACCCGTACAATTTTGAGATATATGACTAAAAACTCGTAGTTTCAGTGTTTTATGGCCATTTTCATGAGCTACTGCCCACTGTTTAGGGGTTCTAGGGCGATTTACAGTGACCTTCCGACCTGATACATGTTGGAAAGATATGACCGTAAACTCGCTGCTTTCGCTTTTATGGCCGCTTTCATGAGCTATTGCCCATAGTTTTATGGTTCTAGGGCTATTTAAAGCAACCTTAAGACCCGATACATGTTTGAGAGTTATGCCTAAAACTCGCTGCTTTCGTGTTTTATGGTCATTTTCATGAGTTATTGCCCACGCTTTTGGTTTCATCCGGATTTGCATGTCTCGAAGAACCCGACATGTTTGAGAGATATGACCGTAAAACTCGCTGTTTTCGCTTTTATGGCCGCTTTCATGAGCTATTGCCCACGCTTTAGGGGTTCTAGGGCGATTTACAAGTGACCTTCCGACCTAATACATGTTGGAAAGATATGACCGTAAACTCGCTGCTTTGTTTTATGGCCGCTTTCATGAGCTATTGCCCAGTTTTATGGTTCTAGGGCTATTTAAAGCAACCTTAAGACCCGATACATGTTTGAGAGTTATGCCTAAAACTCGCTGCTTTTTGGTTTTATGGTCATTTTCATGAGTTATTGCCCACGCTTTTTGGTTTCAATTGATTTGCATGTCTCGAAAGAACCCTGACATGTTTGAGAGATATGACCATAAACTCGCCGTTCTCGCGTTTTATGGCCGTTTTCATGAGCTATTGCCCACAGTTTAGGGGTTCTAGGGCGATTTACAGTGACCTTCCGACCTGATACATGTTGGAAAGATATGACCAGAAACTCGTCGTTTTCTTGTTTTATGGCCGTTTTCATGAGCTATTGCCCACAGTTTTATGGTTCTAGGGCTATTTAAAGCAACCTTAAGACCCGGCACATGTTTGAGAGTTAAGCCTAAAAACTCGTCGTTTTCGTGTTTTATGGTTATTTTCATGAGTTATTGCCCATAGTTTTTGGGTTCATCCGGATTTGCATGTCTCGAAAGAACCCTGACATGTTTGAGAGTTATGACCATAAACTCGCCGTTCTCGCGTTTTATGGCCGTTTTCATGAGCTATTGCCCAGAGTTTTGGGGTTCTAGGGCGATTTACAACGACTTTAAGACCCTATAGATGTTTGAGAGTTATACCTAAAAACTCGTCTTTTTCGTGTTTATAGCCATTTTTATGAGTTATTGCCCACGGTTTTTGGTTCCAACTGGATTTGCATGGCATGTAAGACCCGTTACATTTTTGAGATATATGACTAAAAACTCGTAGTTTTCGTGTTTTATGGCCATTTTCATGAGCTACTGCCCACTGTTTAGGGGTTCTAGGGCGATTTACAGTGAACTTCCGACCTGATACATGTTGGAAAGATATGACCAGAAACTCGTCGTTTTCGCGCTTTATGGCCGTTTTCATGAGCTATTGCCCATAGTTTTATGGTTCTAGGGCTATTTAAAGCAACCTTAAGACCCGATACATGTTTGAGAGTTATGCCTAAAAACTCGCTTTCGTGTTTTATGGTCATTTTCATGAGTTATTGCCCACGCTTTTGGTTTCACCGGATTTGCATGTCTCGAAGAACCCCGACATGTTTGAGAGATATGACCATAAACTCGCTGCTCGCTTTTATGGCCGCTTTTCATGAGCTATTGCCCACGCTTTAGGGGTTCTAGGGCGATTTACAAGTGACCTTCCGACCGATACATGTTGAAAGATATGACCGTAAACTCGCTGCTTTCTTTGTTTTATGGTCATTTCGATGAGCTATTGCCCATAGTTTTATGGTTCTAGGGCTATTTAAAGCAACCTTAAGACCCGCACATGTTTGAGAGTTATGCCTAAAAACTCGCTGCTTTCGTGTTTTATGGTCATTTTCATGAGTTATTGCCCACGCTTTTTGGGTTCATCCGGATTTGCATGTCTCGAAGAACCCCGACATGTTTGAGAGATATGACCGTAAACTCGCTGCTCGCTTTTATGGCCGCTTTCATGAGCTATTGCCCATGCTTAGGGGTTCTAGGGCGATTTACAACGACCTTCCGACCTAATACATGTTGGAAAGATATGACCTAAAACTCGCTGCTTTGTTTTATGGCCATTTCATGAGCTATTGCCCACGGTTTTATGGTTCTAGGGCTATTTAAAGCAACCTTAAGACCCGCACATGTTTGAGAGTTATGCCTAAAAACTCGCTGCTTTCGTGTTTTATGGTCATTTTCATGAGTTATTGCCCACGCTTTGGGTTCATCCGGATTTGCATGTCTCGAAGAACCCCGACATGTTTGAGAGATATGACCGTAAACTCGCCGCTCTCGCTTTATGGCCGTTTTCATGAGCTATTGCCCATAGTTTTATGGTTCTAGGGCTATTTAAAGCAACCTTAAGAACCGATACATGTTTGAGAGTTATGCCTAAAACTCGCTTTTTCGTGTTTTATGGTCATTTTATGAGTTATTGCCCACGCTTTTGGTTCCAATTGATTTGCATGTCATGTAAGAACCCCGACATGTTTGAGAGATATGACCATAAAACTCGCTTCGCTCGCTTTTATGGCCGCTTTCATGAGCTATTGCCCACAGTTTAGGGGTTCTAGGGCGATTTACAGTGACCTTCCGACCTGATACATATTGGAAAGATATGACCAGAAACTCGTCGTTTTCTTGTTTTATGGCCGTTTTCATGAGCTATTGCCCACAGTTTTATGGTTCTAGGGCTATTTAAAGCAACCTTAAGACCCGGCACATGTTTGAGAGTTAAGCCTAAAAACTCGTCGTTTTCGTGTTTTATGGTTATTTTCATGAGTTATTGCCCACAGTTTTTGGGTTCATCCGGATTTGCATGTCTCGAAAGAACCCTGACATGTTTGAGAGTTATGACCAGAAACTCGCTGTTCTCGCGTTTTATGGCCGTTTTCATGAGCTATTGTCCACAGTTTTGGGGTTCTAGGGCGATTTACAACGACTTTAAGACCCGATAGATGTTTGAGAGTTATACCTAAAAACTCGTCTTTTTCGTGTTTATAGCCATTTTTATGAGTTATTGCCCACGGTTTTTGGTTCCAATTGGATTTGCATGGCATGTAAGACCCGTTACATTTTTGAGATATATGACTAAAAACTCGTAGTTTTAGTGTTTTATGGCCATTTTCATGAGCTACTGCCCACTGTTTAGGGGTTCTAGGGCGATTTACAGTGACCTTCCGACCTGATACATGTTGGAAAGATATGACCAGAAACTCGTCGTTTTCGAGCTTTATGGCCGTTTTCATGAGCTATTGCCCATAGTTTTATGGTTCTAGGGCTATTTAAAGCAACCTTAAGACCCGATACATGTTTGAGAGTTATGCCTAAAAACTCGTCGTTTTCGTGTTTTATGGTCATTTTCATGAGTTATTGCCCACAGTTTTTGGGTTCATCCGGATTTGCATGTCTCGAAAGAACCCTGACATGTTTGAGAGTTATGACCAGAAACTCGCTGTTCTCGCGTTTTATGGCCGTTTTCATGAGCTATTGCCCACAGTTTAGGGGTTCTAGGGCGATTTACAACGACTTTAAGACCCGATAGATGTTTGAGAGTTATGACCAAAAACTCGCTTTTTTCGTTTTATGGCCATTTTATGAGTTATTGCCCACGGTTTTGGTTCCAATTGATTTGCATGGCATGTAAGACCCGCACATGTTTGAGATATATGACTAAAACTCGTAGTTTTCGTGTTTTATGGCCATTTTCATGAGTTATTGCCCACAGCTTAGGGGTTCTAGGCGATTTACAAGACCTTCCGACTGATACATGTTGGAAAGATATGACCGTAAACTCTGCTTTTCGCTTTTATGGCCGCTTTCATGAGCTATTGCCCATAGTTTTATGGTTCTAGGGCTATTTAAAGCAACCTTAAGACCCGATTCATGTTTGAGAGTTATACCTAAAAACTCGCTGCTTTCGTGTTTTATGGTCATTTTCATGAGTTATTGCCCACGCTTTTGGTTTCAATTGATTTGCATGTCTCGAAGAACCCTAACATGTTGGAAAGATATGACCATAAACTCGTCGTTTTCTTGTTCTATGGCCGTTTTCATGAGCTATTGCCCACAGCTTAGGTGTTCGAGGGCGATTTACAGTGACCTTCCGACCTGATACATGTTGGAAAAATATGACCAGAAACTCGCCATTTTCACGTTTTATGGCCGTTTTCATGAGCTATTTCCCATAGTTTTATGGTTCTAGGGCTATTTAAAGCAACCTTAAGACCCGATACCTGTTTGATAGTTATGCCTAAAAACTCGTCGTTTTCGTGTTTTATGGTCATTTTCATGAGTTATTGCCCACGCTTTTTGGTTTCAATTGGATTTGCATGTCTCGAAGAAACCCCGACATGTTTGAGAGATATGACCATAAACTCGCCGCTCGCTTTTATGGCCGTTTTCATGAGCTATTGCCCACAGTTTAGGGGTTCTAGGGCGATTAACAGTGACCTTCCGACCTGATACATATTAGAAAGATATGACCGTAAACTCGCTGCTTTCTTGTTTTATGGCCGCTTTTCATGAGCTATTGCCCACGCTTTATGGTTCTAGGGCTATTTAAAGCAACCTTAAGACCCGCACATGTTTGAGAGTTGCCTAAAACTCGCTGCTTTTCGTTTTATGGTTATTTTCATGAGTTATTGCCCACAGTTTTTGGGTTCATCCGGATTTGCATGTCTCGAAAGAACCCTGACATGTTTGAGAGTTATGACCAGAAACTCGCCGTTCTCGCGTTTTATGGCCGTTTTCATGAGCTATTGCCCACAGTTTTGGGGTTCTAGGGCGATTTACAACGACTTTAAGACCCGATAGATGTTTGAGAGTTATACCTAAAAACTCGTCTTTTTCGTGTTTATAGCCATTTTTATGAGTTATTGCCCACGGTTTTTGGTTCCAATTGGATTTGCATGGCATGTAAGACCCGTTACATTTTTGAGATATATGACTAAAAACTCGTAGTTTTAGTGTTTTATGGCCATTTTCATGAGCTACTGCCCACTGTTTAGGGGTTCTAGGGCGATTTACAGTGACCTTCCGACCTGATACATGTTGGAAAGATATGACCAGAAACTCGTCGTTTTCGAGCTTTATGGCCGTTTTCATGAGCTATTGCCCATAGTTTTATGGTTCTAGGGCTATTTAAAGCAACCTTAAGACCCGATACATGTTTGAGAGTTATGCCTAAAAACTCGTCGTTTTCGTGTTTTATGGTCATTTTCATGAGTTATTGCCCACAGTTTTTGGGTTTCAGCCGGATTTGCATGTCTCGAAAGAACCCTGACATGTTTGAGAGATATGACCAGAAACTCGCCGTTCTCGCGTTTTATGGCCATTTTCATGAGCTACTGCCCACTGTTTAGGGGTTCTAGGGCGATTTACAGTGACCTTCCGACCTGATACATGTTGGAAAGATATGACCAGAAACTCGCCGTTTTCAGTGTTTTATGGTCGTTTTCATGAGCTATTGCCCACAGTTTTATGGTTCTAGGGATATTTAAAGCAACCTTAAGACCCGGTACATGTTTGAGAGTTATGCCTAAAAACTCGTTGTTTTCGTGTTTTATGGTCATTTTCATGAGTTATTGCCCGCAGTTTTTGGGTTTTCGTCGGATTTGCATGTCTGGAAAGAACCCTGACATGTTTGAGAGATATGACCAAAAACTCGCAGTTCTCGCATTTTATGGCCGTTTTCATGAGCTATTGCCCACAGTTTAGGGGTTCTAGGGCGATTTACAGTGACCTTCCGACCTGATACATGTTGGAAAGATATGACCAGAAACTCGTCGTTTTCTTGTTTTATGGCCGTTTTCATGAGCTATTGCCCACAGTTTTATGGTTCTAGGGCTATTTAAAGCAACCTTAAGACCCGGTACATGTTTGAGAGTTATGCCTAAAAACTCGTCGTTTTCGTGTTTTATGGTCATTTTCATGAGCTATTGCCCACAGTTTTATGGTTCTAGGGCTATTTAAAGCAACCTTAAGACCCGGTACATGTTTGAGAGTTATGCCTAAAAACTCGTCGTTTTCGTGTTTTATGGTTATTTTCATGAGTTATTGCCCACAGTTTTTGGGTTCATCCGGATTTGCATGTCTCGAAAGAACCCTGACATGTTTGAGAGTTATGACCAGAAACTCGCCGTTCTCGCGTTTTATGGCCGTTTTCATGAGCTATTGCCCACAGTTTTGGGGTTCTAGGGCGATTTACAACGACTTTAAGACCCGATAGATGTTTGAGAGTTATACCTAAAAACTCGTCTTTTTCGTGTTTATAGCCATTTTTATGAGTTATTGCCCACGGTTTTTGGTTCCAATTGGATTTGCATGGCATGTAAGACCGCTACATTTTTGAGATATATGACAAAAAACTCGTAGTTTTAGTGTTTTATGGCCATTTTCATGAGCTACTTCCCACTGTTTAGGGGTTCTAGGGAGATTTACAGTGACCTTCCGACCTGATACATGTTGGAAAGATATGACCAGAAACTCGTCGTTTTCGAGCTTTATGGCCGTTTTCATGAGCTATTGCCCATAGTTTTATGGTTCTAGGGCTATTTAAAGCAACCTTAAGACCGGATACATGTTTGAGAGTTATGCCTAAAACTCGCTGCTTTCGTGTTTTATGGTCATTTTCATGAGTTATTGCCCACAGTTTTGGTTTCAATGGATTTGCATGTCTCGAAGAACCCCGACATGTTTGAGAGATATGACCAAAACTCGCCGTTTTCGCTTTTATGGCCGCTTTCATGAGCTATTGCCCACGCTTTAGGGGTTCTAGGGCGATTTACAAATGACCCGACATGTTTGAGAGATACGACCGACATGTTGGAAAGATATGACCAGAAACTCGCCGTTTTCAGTGTTTTATGGTCATTTTGATGAGTTATTGCCCATAGTTTTATGGTTCTAGGGCTATTTAAAGCAACCTTAAGACCCGGTACATGTTTGAGAGTTATGCCTAAAAACTCGTCGTTTTCGTGTTTTATGGTCATTTTCATGAGTTATTGCCCACAGTTTTTTGGTTTCAGCCGGATTTGCATGTCTCGAAAGAACCCTGACATGTTTGAGAGATATGACCAGAAACTCGCCGTTCTCGCGTTTTATGGCCGTTTTCATGAGCTATTGCCCACTGTTTAGGGGTTCTAGGGCGATTTACAATGACCTTCCGACCTAATACATGTTGGAAATATATGACCAGAAACTCGTCGTTTTCATGAACTATTGCAAACAGTTTTATGGTTCTAGGGCTATTTAAAGCAACCTTAAGACCCGGTACATGTTTGAGAGTTATGCCTAAAAACTCGTCGTTTTCGTGTTTTATGGTCATTTTCATGAGTTATTGCCCACAGTTTTTGGGTTTCAGCCGGATTTGCATGTCTCGAAAGAACCCTGACATGTTTGAGAGTTATGACCATAAACTCGCCGTTCTCGCGTTTTATGCCCGTTTTCATGAGCTATTGCCCACAGTTTTGGGGTTCTAGGGCGATTTACAACGACTTTAAGACCCGATACATGTTTGAGAGTTATGCCTAAAAACTCGTCTTTTTCGTGTTTATGGCCATTTTTATGAGTTATTTCCCATGGTTTTTGGTTCCAATTGGATTTGCATGGCATGTAAGACCCGTTACATTTTTGAGAGATATGACCAGAAACTCGCCGTTCTCGTGTTTTATGGCCGTTTTCATGAGCCATTGCCCACAGTTTAGGGGTTCTAGGGCGATTTACAGTGACCTTCCGACCTGATACATGTTGGAAAGATATGACCAGAAACTCATCGTTTTCTTGTTTTATGGCCGTTTTCATGAGCTATTGCCCACAGTTTTATGGTTCTAGGGCTATTTAAAGCAACCTTAAGACCCGATACATGTTTGAGAGTTATGCCTAAAAACTCGTCGTTTTCGTGTTTTATGGTCATTTTCATGAGTTATTGCCCACAGTTTTGGGGTTCATCCGGATTTGCATGTCTCGAAAGAACCCTGACATGTTTGAGAGTTATGACCAGAAACTCGCCGTTCCCGCATTTTATGGCCTATTTCATGTTGCCCACAGTTTAGGGGTTCTAGGGCTACTTAAAGCAACCTTAAGACCCGATACATGTTTGAGAGTTATGCCTAAAAACTCGTCGTTTTCGTGTTTTATGGTCATTTTCATGAGTTATTGCCCACAGTTTTTGGGTTTCAGCCGGATTTGCATGTTTCGAAAGAACCCTGACATGTTTGAGAGATATCACCAGAAACTCGCCGTTCTCGCGTTTTATGGCCGTTTTCATGAGCTATTGCCCACAGTTTAGGGGTTCTAGGGCGATTTACAGTGACCTTCCGACCTGATACATGTTTGAGAGATATGACCGTAACTCGCTGCTGCTTTTATGGCCGCTTTCATGAGCTATTGCCCACAGTTTTATGGTTCTAGGGCTATTTAAAGCAACCTTAAGACCGATACATGTTTGAGAGTTATGCCTAAAACTCGCTGCTGTGTTTTATGGTCATTTTCATGAGTTATTGCCCACGCTTTTGGGTTTCAATTGATTTGCATGTCTCGAAAGAACCCTGACATGTTTGAGAGATATGACCAGAAACTCGCCGTTCTCGCGTTTTATGGCTGTTTTCATGAGCTATTGCCCACAGTTTAGGGGTTCTAGGGCGATTTACAATGACCTTCCGACCTGATACATGTTGGAAAGATATGACCAGAAACTCGTCGTTTTCTTGTTTTATGGCCGTTTTCATGAGCTATTGCCCACAGTTTTGGGGTTCTAGGGCGATTTACAACGACTTTAAGACCCGATACATGTTTGAGAGTTTTGCCTAAAAACTCGTCTTTTTCGTGTTTATGGCCATTTTCATGAGCTATTGCCCACAGTTTAGGGGTTCTCGGGCGATTTACAGTGACCTTCCGACCTAATACATGTTGGAAAGATATGACCAGAAACTCGCTGCTTTCTTTTATGGCCGTTTTCATGAGCTATTGCCCACAGTTTAGGGGTTCTAGGGCGATTTACAGTGACCTTCCGACCTGATACATGTTGGAAATATATGACCAGAAACTCGTCGTTTTCGCGTTTTATGGCCGTTTTCATGAGCTATTGCCCATAGTTTTATGGTTCTAGGGCTATTTAAAGCAACCTTTAGACCCGATACATGTTTGAGAGTTATGCCTAAAAACTCGCCGTTCTCGCGTTTTATGGCCGTTTTCATGAGCTATTGCCCACAGTTTTTGGGTTTCAGCCGGATTTGCATGTCTCGAAAGAACCCTAACATGTTTGAGAGATATGACCAGAAACTCGCGTTTTATGGCCGTTTTCATGAGCTATTGGCCACAGTTTAGGGGTTCGAGGGCGATTTAAGTGACCTTCCGACCTGATACATGTTGGAAAGATATGACCAGAAACTCGTCGTTTTCTTGTTTTATGGCCGTTTTCATGAGCTATTGCCCACAGTTTTATGGTTCTAGGGCTATTTAAAGCAACCTTAAGACCCGGTACATGTTTGAGAGTTATGCCTAAAAACTCGTCGTTTTCGTGTTTTATGGTCATTTTCATGAGTTATTGCCCACAGTTTTTGGGTTTCAGCCGGATTTGCATGTCTCGAAAGAACCCTGACATGTTTGAGATATATGGCCGTTTTCATGAGCTATTGCCCACAGTTTAGGGGTTCTAGGGCGATTTACAGTGACCTTCCGACCTGATACATGTTGGAAAGATATGATCATAAACTCGTCGTTTTCTTGTTTTCTGGCCGTTTTCATGAGCTATTGCCCACAGTTTCGGGGTTCTAGGGCGATTTACAGTGACCTTCCGACCTGATACATGTTGGAAAGATATGACCAGAAACTCGTCGTTTTCGCGTTTTATGGCCGTTTTCATGAGCTATTGCCCATAGTTTTATGGTTCTAGGGCTATTTAAAGCAACCTTAAGACCCGATACATGTTTGAGAGTTATGCCTAAAAACTCGTCGTTTTCGTGTTTTATGGTCATTTTCATGAGTTATTGCCCATAGTTTTTGGGTTTCAGCCGGATTTGCATGTCTCGAAAGAACCCTGACATGTTTGAGAGATATGACCAGAAACTCGCCGTTCTCGCGTTTTATGGCCGTTTTCATGAGCTATTGCCCACAGTTTAGGGGTTCTAGGGCGATTTACAGTGACCTTCCGACCTGATACATGTTGGAAAGATATGACCAAAAACTCGTCGTTTTCTTGTTTTATGGCCATTTTCATGAGCTATTGCCCACTGTTTATGGGTTCTAGGCCTATTTACAGTAACCTTCCGACCTGATACATGTTGGAAAGATATGACCAGAAACTCGTCGTTTTCTTGTTTTATGGCCGTTTTCATGAGCTATTGCCCACAGTTTATGGGTTCTAGGGCGATTTACAGTGACCTTCCGACCTGATACATGTTGGAAAGATATGACCAGAAACTCGTCGTTTTCTTGTTTTATGGTCGTTTTCATGAGCTATTGCCCAGCTTTAGGTGTTCGAGGCGTTTACTGACCTTCCGCCGATACATGTTGGAAAGATATGACCAGAAACTCGTCGTTTTCACGTTTTATGGCCGTTTTCATGAGCTATTGCCCATAGTTTTATGGTTCTAGGGCTATTTAAAGCAACCTTAAGACCCGATACCTGTTTGATAGTTATGCCTAAAAACTCGTCGTTTTCGTGTTTTATGGTCATTTTCATGAGTTATTGCCCACAGTTTTTGGGTTTCAGCCGGATTTGCATGTCTCGAAAGAACCCTGACATGTTTGAGAGATATGACCAGAAACTCGCCGTTCTCGCGTTTTATGGCCGTTTTCATGAGCTATTGCCCACAGTTTAGGGGTTCTAGGGCGATTTAAGTGACCTTCCGACCTGATACATGTTGGAAAGATATGACCAGAAACTCGTCGTTTTCTTGTTTTATGGCCGTTTTCATGAGCTATTGCCCACAGTTTTATGGTTCTAGGGCTATTTAAAGAAACCTTAAGACCCGGTACATGTTTGAGAGTTATGCCTAAAAACTCGTCGTTTTCGTGTTTTATGGTCATTTTCATGAGTTATTGCCCACAGTTTTTGGGTTTCAGCCGGATTTGCATGTCTCGAAAGAACCCTAACATGTTTGAGAGATATGACTAGAAACTCGCCGTTCTCGCGTTTTATGGCCGTTTTCATGAGCTATTGCCCACAGTTTAGGGGTTCTAGGGCGATTTACAGTGACCTTCCGACCTGATACATGTTGGAAAGATATGACCAGAAACTCGCCGTTCTCGCGTTTTATGGCCGTTTTCATGAGCTATTGCCCACAGTTTAGGTGTTCGAGGGCGATTTACAGTGACCTTCCGACCTGATACATGTTGGAAAGATATGACCAGAAACTCGTCGTTTTCACGTTTTATGGCCGTTTTCATGAGCTATTGCCCATAGTTTTATGGTTCTAGGGCTATTTAAAGCAACCTTAAGACCCGATACCTGTTTGATAGTTATGCCTAAAAACTCGTCGTTTTCGTGTTTTATGGTCATTTTCATGAGTTATTGCCCACAGTTTTTGGGTTTCAGCCGGATTAGCATGTCTCGAAAGAACCCTGACAGGTTTGAGAGATTTGACCACAAACTCGCCTTTCTCGCGTTTTATGGCCGTTTTCATGAGCTATTGCCCATAGTTTAGGGGTTCTAGGGCGATTTAAGTGACCTTCCGACCTGATACATGTTGGAAAGATATGACCAGAAACTCGTCGTTTTCATGTTTTATGGTCATTTTCATGAGTTATTGCTCACAGTTTTTGGGTATCAGCCGGATTTGCATGTCTCGAAAGAACCCTAACATGTTTGAGAGATATGACCAGAAACTCGCCGTTCTCGCGTTTTATGGCCGTTTTCATGAGCTATTGTCCACAGTTTAGGGGTACTAGGGCGATTTACAGTGACCTTCCGACCTGATACATGTTGGAAAGATATGACCAAAAACTCGTCGTTTTCTTGTTTTATGGCCGTTTTCATGAGCTATTGCCCACTGTTTAGGGGTTCTAGGGCGATTTACAGTAACCTTCCGACCTGATACATGTTGGAAAGATATGACCATAAAATCGTCGTTTTCTTGTTCCATGGCCGTTTTCATGAGCTATTGCCCACAGTTTAGGTGTTCGAGGGCGATTTACAGTGACCTTCCGACCTGATACATGTTGGAAAGATATGACCAGAAACTCGTCGTTTTCGCGTTTTATGGCCGTTTTCATGAGCTATTGCCCATAGTTTTATGGTTCTAGGGCTATTTAAAGCAACCTTAAGACCCGATACCTGTTTGATAGTTATGCCTAAAAACTCATCGTTTTCCTGTTTTATGGTCATTTTCATGAGTTATTGCCCACAGTTTTTGGGTTTCAGCCGGATTTGCATGTTGTAGCATCCCATTTGTCTAACATCTGTAATGATACTTGATCTAGTAATAAAAGGGCCACTTCCCTCATATAATTATTGCATCATCATCACATCATGTTCATGTCATCATGCCACCTTGCATTTGAGCATCATACAATAACCCTTGAGTTTTGGTTCTTATCTCATATGTTCATGTCATATGCATTGGTTCTTATCTCATATGATATTGAAGTTGGATCTTGATATATTGTTAAATGCCCAAGTTGAGTTGGGGGCATATCTTTTATCGACTCCACCACCTTTTCTTCACCACCTTATAATTCCACCATCCAATTAATATGAGCTGGCTTTTATTTGAGTTTACCTAGCTCATGTGGGTTGAGTGGATCCAATGCTAGTCCCTTTTTGCTTGGCCTTATTCCACCTTTTGGGAATGCATGGAGGAATGCCATGTGATTTTATGTTGTTTTCACAATATGAATGCATGGCATTTATTGTTTGCATGGGCCATGCAGAACCACCACATCCAAGTCATCTGGTTTTTATTTTGAAATTCTTGGAGTGGGTCCTTTCTCTAAACCCTACTCTCTCCTTCCTTTTGCTTGATCCAGCTAGAACCATGCAAGCACCACCTTTTTACTTGTCATTTGAATTTTTTTTATTTTTTTTTCTTTTTGCATGGACCATCTCTTTTTCCTTTTCTTGAGCTTGTTTGTTTTGTCCAAACCATACCCCATGACCCCAATCCAACCCTAACCCTCTCTCACATCTCTTCCTCTCTCTCTAAACCCTACTCTCTCCTCCAAGATACTAAAACCTAATCACCTCATCTAAACTAGTCCTATTGCACTCTCTCCCTCTCATCTCACCCTCTCTTCTAACCCTAAACCCTACTCCCCTCTCTCGGCCTCTTTCTCCCTCTCTCCATGCATGACCCCACCATCCTTGCATCCTCTCCCTGGCCCCACACGTCATCTTCTCTCTTCTCTCTCTCCACCCCAAACCCAACTACCCTAGCCGAGCCTACCCCTCTCCTCTCTCTTGCTCTCTCTCTCTCTCTGCTGCCCCGAGCCCCCCTCTCACTGGCCCCACCGCAGTCTCTCCCCTCAGCTCTCCCTGCCTAGCTACCCCCCTCCCCTGGGCCATGCCGTGCACGTGAAGGAGGGGAAAAGGGGTGGCCGAAGCCACCTTCCCCTCCCCCACGCCATCCTCACCTTCCCCCGTTCTTATCCACCCCTCCACATCTCTGCCTCGCCCAGCTACCCCCTATCCACCCCAGAGGCCCTGCCTCGCCTCCCCTTCCTCCCTTCTTCCTCCCCAAGCAGACCCCCTCTCCACCATGGCCCCAAAACCCTAGCTACGACCCCCCTCTGCTCTCCTTCGCTCCCGAGCGTGCCAGCAAGCACCGGGGCCCTTCGCTTCCTCTTCGACGCCAGGCGCGAGCCGGGCCAGCCGAGAAGCCCGCCACGCCGCATGCACCAGGGGCTCAAAGCGCCAGCCGTCGTCGGCAGCCCCTCCGGCCAAACTCTCACCGCCGTCGGGTCGCTGGTGAGCCCCTCTTCCCCCTAGACATCGTCTCCCTCCCCCTCTGGCCTTGCATCGCTGCAGCTTTCCGTCGAGCGCTCTGCGCGCGCGCCGCGCGCCGCGCTCTGGCGACAGCAGCAGCGGCTGCAGTTCTGCCGCCTGTTCTCACCCCCCTCGCGCTAGCTCCCTGAACGATAATTGTAGTCCGTACTGCCGTCTCCATCTTTTGTTTTGGCGTCGTCGTCTGAAACTCGCTAGGTGCGTCGCCATCGTCAACCAAAGTCCGGCCAGATCCGCCGCCGTCAGGGTTGTTTCGACAGCAGCGTCGCGACAGCCGATGATGCTTTTGCGTTTAGGCCCCCGCAGAAACTCCCGCCTAAACCCGCGGTCCCCTAAGCCCCACCGTCAGCGGCTGTGGCCGTTTTATAAAAAGGCTCCCATACTTTTCCTTCCTCAAACCGCAGCCCCTCCACCTCGCCCAGCTGGCAGCCTCTCGCCTCTGCCCAGTCAGCACCTGGCCCCACCTGGTCAGTGACTGCGGGTATAATCTGGCTGGGTGACAAAAGTCCAGAACCTTTCTTATTCAAATTCAAATGTTTTAATCTGTTTAAAAATGAATTAAATCATAATTTTCAAATGGTTTATATTTTGAATTCAAACTTAATATGAAAAATGTTTTATTGTTGAATGTTATTTCAAATCTTTAATCAAATAATTTCAGAATTAATTTATTTAGTCAACCCTTGACTTTGACCCTAATTAATAATTTTGACTTTTAATAAATTTAAATTCATAATTCCAAATAAAACAAATAATATATGTTTTTGAATCAGAAAAATGTGAGGAATTCAAATATGCCATTCAAAATATTATTTGGACACTTTAAATTTCAAGTTGAACTAAATTACAACAAAATGCCCCTGGACCTTAATAAATTAATAACTTTTGTTTTAAAACTCCGAATTTGACAAATGATATGTCTAAAATGATCAGCTCGACGAGACCTTTCTGTTTATGCTATCCGTGACTTCAATTGCAGCATGCATCATATAAATATATAGTATACAGCAACTAATATGACAATAAAATGGGACCAAAAATCAATAAAAATGTTATTCCTTGTGTTCCACACCTCACCCATGCTATGCTACATTATTGCCATGCAACTTGTGCATCATTCATCATGGCATGATTGTTTGCTTGTAGCATTTATTCATATGCTTGCGCACTTTATTTATGTTGGCGTTGTTTGTTTGGTTCTTCTTCGAATAGACACTGAGCAGGGGATATATCAAGAGAACCAGGAGCACTACCCAGATCCGTCCCTCGCTTCGACTGAGTTGCCAGGCAAGCACTATCACATGCTTGCATACATACAGTACCTATTGCCTCTATCTTATTCTTGCATCATGGAGTCGCGATTGCATTAAAACTGAATCCCAAGTATTGCATAGCCTTTACATTTAAACCCCACAAGCTTGTTCCTCCGTCCCATGAGCCATTACTACAGGAGTTGTTTGAGCCATGCGAGTCGTAGAACAGCATGTGTAGGGTATGTGAGTGTCTGATGGATAACGAGGTACCTAAATAACTTAACCTGAGTAGTAATGGGATAACTAATGAAAGTGGCACCGGTGAGCAACATCTGCTATTTGGTTTTTCCTGCTCACTTGTGTCCCGTAAGACCCCGAGTACTTGATTCCTGTTCCAAGAATATTCGCGCTATCCACATCCGGGAGGCTTATGGGACCCCCCTGAGCCAGAGCTTGATTCAGTCTTATTTCTTGGGGCCACAAACTAGTTTGAGGTTTTATTTACTATCCTATACTTATGCCATGCTACTACTTTATTTATGTTTATGCGAGGAGCACACTGTACTGTTTAGGTAAGCGGAATGTTTTCGCGGTATCGACAATCCCAGTTTTGGGTTCCCAGTCGTTTACAGCCATTGTCGCAAACCTTGAGTCCATCTCGGAGTCAGCTGGCTTCGTTGCGGGTCTACTCAATGGGGTGGCCCCCTGAAATAATTCTGAATCCTGTGATTGCTTTGTCGTGAAGGCCTCGTTGGGTTTTGTTTTGGTTTTTCCGAGGTTGAACGAGTGTGTGTTGCTATTTGTGCACCCCTGCAGGGTAAAACTTTCTGAAAGCCGTGTCCGCGGTTATGGACGACTTGGAGCACAGTTTCTCGATCATAGACAAGCATAACTAAAGTACCGCTTTAATCTGACTAAGTAATTTGACTAGTAAATAGTGCAACACTCATGGAATGGTTAATAAAATTGCCAACGGATGGGGGGTTGTTCGTCCGCTTCCTCGTTGGTAAGCGAGGAGGAGGATGGATCTGTGTATGTTACTGTTATAACTGTTGTCATTAATTCACGGACATCCGTCTATCATTGGTTAGGCGGATGGTTAGCGTTTATCTATAGAACTGTTAGGGTTTATCTTTCGCTGCAATTGCGTCACCCTAGATTGTGTCCCCTTTAGAGGCATTAAGACTTGCTGAGTACCCTTAGGGTCTCACACGATAAATTATTGGTACAGATGAACAGGTACACTCGCAGGACGGATACTGGGTGGAAGAGGCTGATGATGTGGGCAACGGTCGTTCGGTGTAGAGATTCCGGGAACGGGGATCCGTGAGATCTGTGGGCGGGATGTGCTTATTTTTGTGGCATCTTATGCCGATTTGCTTCTTATCCGTACTCGGACTTTGTTTGCCGCTTCCTCCTGATACTCTGATGTGTGATGTATGAGGGGATACCCTAAAATATTATATCTATCTAGGTCATTTGAATCTTGCCGTATGGCGTTGCTATATTTCCTTTCTTTCTAGATGGAATGGCTCTGATGTAGTTTTGTATGGTGGCTTGCATAGATACTCATTTGTGTATGTAGTTGATCCCTTCGCCTGCCGATTACGCCGCCCGTACAGGTCCCGATGAATTGGAAGTGGTTGGGACGGCCGAAAGGTCTACCCTGAGTGGATTTTGGGGCCCCACCGTACTATTTCAACCACTTCCGCTCATCCAGGCTTGTATCTAGGAGCGTAATTCACCGAGGTAGTTACAATTGGTATCAGAGCCATCCCGACCTTCAGGGTCTCAGCCAAACGGTCGTTGTCAGTCTAGCAAATATTTTTGGTAGTTATGTATACTAGGGAAAAACAAAACGCGAGAGTACGACTGCTTCCACTTTTCTTCTTACCCACCCACCCACCCTTTTTCTGGTAAGGAAGTGTAACGTTTTCAATCCTCTTCTTAAAAGTTAAAACTAGGACTCACGTGTTCTGGGTTTCCGTAGTACCATAGGTTGTGTGTGTGTGTGTGTAATTCCTTGTCTATCTGTTGCATCCAAGTTGTTATCTAATCAGCCTTTGGTTATCAACTATTGGTACATTCCATACTGACAGGCTTTTGCAAACCGACGCAATCTATCTTACTCTTTGTTATCCGACGTTATCTTGTTTGGGGTGTTCGTTTCCGTAGTTACCAATCTTTAGGTTCAACATGAGAAGAAGGGGTTGGGATATGTGTTCCACTTATTCATGTGCGGAGTAATGATTTGAGTGCGGGATGGAGTCGCGACCATACCACTACTCTTATCATTCTCTTTTGTATATTGAATTGGTAGAGTCACTAATCTTGCTTCGTTAAGTGATTTTGCGCATCTATTGGTATTTTAATGCCGAAATTTGTGGAAAATTTTTCTTTGATATATTTGTGTACCACACTCCTTTTCAGTCGTGTGCGATATGCTTAATATCTTCTAGGTGCTTTGAACTTTGTTGATATTTTAATATCATCTTAGTAAATTGTATCCTTTAATCTTGGTTAATTCCATCTTGGTACTATTTTGGATTATTATTATTCTCCATTATAGTACTGACTTGTGTTTTATATCAATCACGGGATGGCTCCACCACGCATTCTAATGAGGACATACCACAGGCGGGATCATGCTGTCAAACATCGCTAATGCCTTGGCAGCAATGCAGCAGAACCAACAGCGCTTTGAGGAAAGTGTTCGGAGGAACGAGTTTGCTCCACTACCTCCACCTCCCAAGCGAGGAGACATCAAAGCTTCACGAAATTCAACCTCGCCGGTTTGATGTTTCGATCGACCACTTTGGATGCGGATGATTGGTTGCGTGAGATGTCAAGGCTACTCGAGGCTGATGTTCTGGCAGAGTGGGTAAAGTGCTACTCACCTTCGAAGGGGATGCAGCTCTCTGGTGGGAGAATTACCTGCAAGGCAGCCGGTTTTCAGCCTACTTGGGAACGGTTCACGGGAGCGTTCAAAGAGCAGTATCTGTCAGAAATTGTTATGGAGAGGATGAAGGAAGCTTTTATCAACCTCAAGCAGGGAAACGATAATGTCAACACCTATATCAGGAATTTCATGAATCTTTCTCGTTATGGTGGCGATGAGATATCTGATGACAAGAAGAAGCAAAAGAGGTTCAGGCAAGGGCTCAATGCATCGATCAAGTATGCAATCACACATGCAAGGCCGGCATCTTTCCTGGAACTTCAGCACACAGCTCTGCAAGAGGAAGCAAGTAGGCAAGTGTTTGAGGAGTCCAAGAAACACAACCGTGATGCATCAAGCTCTTCAGCTATGGCAGCTCCTTCTAAGCGGCGTGTCTGGGTTCCTAACACCCCACCGTCGCACCCGGCTCCACCAAGACCTGCAAGCTACGTGTCAAGGCCACTAAACTCCATCATTTCTGCTCCCAGGGGCTACAACCACCACTACCCTGGAGCGCCTAGCGGAGTCCCTGGCTACGTTGCTCCACGTCCACCTGGTGCTTGTTTCACATGTGGAGATCCTGGACATCTGAACTCGAACTGTCCGTTGAAACACAAAGCTCTTCCTCCACCCCCGCCAAGATCTGCAGCAAGTTCTCCTTTGGTTCGTGCACCACCACCTCGGGCTCTCAACATCAACACTAAGCCGGGTCTCATTGCTCGTGCCAAGCGTGTCAACGCCGCTCAAGCGAGCATGCACACAGGTTGTGATGGGTATGCTTTCCGTTAACTCAGTCCCTGCACGAGTTTTGTTTGATTCTGGTGCATCGCATTATTTTGTTTCTATCAAGTTTGCAAGTGAGAATGGGTTAGCGGCGGATCCTCTTCTCAAGCGGTTAATGGTCCTTTCTCCTGGAGCAAATATGGTAGCATCTAAAATCAGCCATGGCAATCAAATTGAGATTGGTGGCTCTTCGTTCTCGGCTTCCTTAATTGTTCTGGGCAATTCTGACATTGATGTCATCTTGGGCATGGATTGGTTGACAGCAAATGCAGCTGTGATTGATTGTGCTGAACGCTCGGTTTCTCTGAAGATTCCTGAAGGCCATATAGTCTTTTCTCCAAGTCTGACTCCTGTTGTCCAGCTTTTCTCTTTGGCGGCTCTGAATGATGATGCTATGGAAGCTATTCAGAGTGTACCGGTGGTCTGTGAGTTTCCAGATGTCTTTCCTGAAGAGTTGCCGGGTATGCCTCCGGATCGTGAGGTTGAGTTTGTAATTGAGCTTGAACACAACGGCTCCTATCTCCAAGCGGCCTTATAAAATGGGTCTGAGTTGGCTGAACTCAAACGTCGACTTGATGAACAAGAGAAGTTGGGTTTCATTCAACACAGATTTCTTCTTGGGGTAGCCCAACAATCTTTGTGAAGAAGCGTGGACTGATAGACTTTGTGTTGACTATCGGGCTCTCAATGCTAAAACCATCAAGAACAAATATCCCTCCCGCGGATTAATGATCTCTTCGATCGCCTAAATTTGGCTGTGGTATTCTCTAAGCTGGATTTGAGGAGTGGTTATCACCAAATCAAGATTCGCAAGGAAGATGTTCCTAAAACAGCTTTCACCACCCGCTATGGCCTGTATGAGTACACGGTCATGTCTTTCGGTCTCACCAACGCACCTGCTACCTTCTCGAGGCTTATGAACTCGGTTTTCATGGAGTACCTTGATAAGTTCGTTGTGGTATATCTGGATGACATCCTAGTCTATTCCAAGTCCAAGGAAGAGCATGAAGAACACCTTCGGTGTGTCCTAAACAAGCTTCTTGAGAACCGCTTGTATGCAAAGTTCTCAAAGTGTGAGTTTTGGCTACCTGAAGTAACATATCTTGGTCATGTCATCTCTGCCAAGGGCATTACAGTCAACCCGGAAACTGTGAAGACAATTGTTGAATGGCTTCCTCCTGTAAATGTCAAAGAAGTGCGGAGTTTTCTTGGTTTGGCTAGTTATTGCCGTCGCTTCGTTCAGAACTTCTCGAAGATAGCGAAGCCTCTTACCGATCTCCTCAAGAAAGGCAAGAAATACCTGTGGACTCCTGCATGTCAAGCAAGCTTTGAGACACTCAAAGAGAAGCTCACTTCCACACCAGTCTTGGTTCCTCCGTATACATCTAAGCCTTTCCAGATATTCTGTGACGCCTCTTTGCAAGGATTGGGTGCGGTCCTTATGCAAGAGAAGAAAGTGGTTGCTTATGCCTCTCGACAGTTGAAGACGCATGAGATCAACTATCCCACACATGACCTCGAGCTCGCAGCAGTTGTATTTGCTCTGAAGCTATGGAGGCACTACTTGCTTGGCAACCGTTGTGAGATCTTTTCTGACCACAAGAGTTTGAAGTATATCTTCACTCAGCCTGATCTCAACCTTCAGCAGAGGAGATGGATTGAAGCAATCAATGATTTTTATTTGACCATCAACTACACTCCGGGCAAAGCTAATGTCATGGCCGATGCTCTCAGCCGCAAAGCTTATGTCAACAACCTCATGATGGAACAACAACAGCCTCTCTTGTGCGAGGAATTCCGTCAGCTCAACCTGGAAATTGTGGAACAAGGGCATCTCCTGAACCTTTTGGCTACTCCTGTCTTGGAAGAAAAGATTCGCTCTCGTCAGCTTGGTGATCCGCACACCAAAAAGATCATCTCTAAACTTGAGCTTCCGAAGTATGAGTCCTTCCATGTTGATGATCAAGGCACGCTTTTATTTGAACACCGGATGTTTGTTCCAAACTACCCGGGTTTGAGAGAGCAAGTTCTCAAGGAGGCGCACGATTCTGTTCTTTCTATCCATCCTGGCAGCACAAAGATGTACATGGACTTGAAAACACAATATTGGTGGCCTGGTTTGAAACGGTATTGTGCCAAGTATGTCTCGGAGTGTGATGTCTGCCGCAGAGTGAAAGCTGTCCATCAGAAACCTTTTGGTCTTCTACAGCCATTGAAACCCCTGGAATGGAAATGGGAGAAAGTAGAGATGGATTTCATCACTGGTTTTCCAAGGTCGCAGAAGGGCAACAATGCAATCTTTGTTGTCATCGACAGGCTTTCTAAAGTGGCTCACTTCTTCCCCGTCAAGGAAACAATTTCTGGAATTCAGTTGGCTGAGCTCTATATCAACAGAATTGTCTCTCTGTATGGGGTTCCGCTTGAGATCAGTTCAGACCGTGGGAGCATCTTCACTTCCAAGTTCTGGGAAAGTTTCCGAAATGCTTTGGGAACAAAGTTGAACTTCAGCACTACTTACCACCCTCAGTCGCAAGGACAAGTTGAAAGGATCAATCAGATTCTGGAGGATATGCTTCGTGCTTGCGTTATCTCTTTTGGCATGAAGTGGGAGGAATTTCTTCCTTATGCTGAATTCTCTTACAACAACAGCTTCCAGAAAAGTCTGAAGATGGCACCATTTGAGGCTCTCTATGGTCGCAAGTGCAGAACTCCGATTGGTTGGTCAGGTGCAGGAGAAAGAATATGGTTTGGCCCTGACATTGTAACTCAAGCGGAGGAGAAGGTGCATATCATCCTTGAGAACCTGAAGATTGCTCAAAGTCGCCAGAAGAGCAATTATGACAGGAAGCACACGGACATGGTGTATGCCCCTGGTGATCTCGTGTACCTTCGTGTCACTCCCATGAGAGGCACACACCGCTTTGGCATCAAAGGAAAGCTGGCTCCTAGATACATCGGTCCTTTCAAAATTCGTGGAAGAAGAGGAGAAGTTGCTTATGCCCTTGAGCTCCCGGAAAAACTCAAAGTCCATGATGTTTTCCACATCTCTCAGCTCAAGAAAGTGCTTCAAAGATACCGGCAGGACCGTGAATCATGAGCTAATCGATCTCCAAGAAGACCTGTCTTATCAAGAACACCCCACAAAAATCCTTGAGACCGCAGAAAGAAGGACTCGCAACAAGTCCATCAAGTTCTGCAAGGTGCAGTGGTCACACCATTCTGTTGATGAAGCCACTTGGGAGCGTGAAGATGAACTCCGTGCCAACTATCCTACCCTCTTTGTGTCTTCTGCTTCTTCCTAGAATCTCGGGGCGAGATTCCTGTTTAGTGGGGGAGAGTTATAGCATCCCAGTTGTCTAACATCTGGAATGCAACTTGATCTAGTAATAAAAGGGCCACTTCCCTCATATAATTATTGCATCATCATCACATCATGTTCATGTCATCATGCCACCTTGCATTTGAGCATCATACAATAACCCTTGAGTTTTGGTTCTTATCTCATATGCATTGCTAGTTGTATTTGCCTCTTGATATTGAAGTTGGATCTTGATATATTGTTAAATGCCCAAGTTGAGTTGGGGGCATATCTTTTATCGACTCCACCACCTTTTCTTCACCACCTTATAATTCCACCATCCAATTAATATGAGCTGGCTTTTATTTGAGTTTACCTAGCTCATGTGGGTTGGGTGGATCCAATGCTAGTCCCTTTTTGCTTGGCCTTATTCCACCTTTTGGGAATGCATGGAGGAATGCCATGTGATTTTATGTTGTTTTCACAATATGAATGCATGGCATTTATTGTTTGCATGGGCCATGCAGAACCACCACATCCAAGTCATCTGGTTTTTATTTTGAAATTCTTGGAGTGGGTCCTTTCTCTAAACCCCACTATCTCCTTCCTTTTGCTTGATCTAGCTAGAGCCATGCAAGCACCACCTTTTTACTTGTCATTTGAATTTTTTTATTTGTTTTCTTTTTGCATGGACCATCTCTTTTTCCTTTGCTTGAGCTTGTTTGTTTTGTCCAAACCATACCCCATGACCCCAAGCCAACCCTAACCCTCTCTCACATCTGTTCCTCTCTCTCTAAACCCTACTCTCTCCTCCAAGATACTAAACCCTAATCACCTCATCTAAACTAGTCCTATTGCACTCTCTCCCTCTCATCTCACCCTCTCTTCTAACCCTAAACCCTACTCCCCTCTCTCGGCCTCTTTCTCCCTCTCTCCATGCATGACCCCACCATCCTTGCATCCTCTCCCTGGCCCCACACGTCATCTTCTCTCTTCTCTCTTCTCTCTCTCCACCCCAAACCCAACTACCCTAGCCGAGCCTACCCCTCTCCTCTCTCTTGCTCTCTCTCTCTCTCTGCCTGCCCCACCCGAGCCCTCTCACAGCCCACTGGCGTCTCTCCTCAGCTCTCCCTGCCTAGCTACCCCCTCCCCTGGGCCATGCCGTGCACGTGAAGGAGGCTAAAAGGGGTGGCCGAAGCCACCTTCCCCTCCCCCACGCCATCCTCACCTCCCCCCGTTCTTATCCACCCCTCCACATCTCTGCCTCGCCCAGCTACCCCCTATCCACCCCAGAGGCCCTGCCTTGCCTCCCCTTCCTCCCTTCTTCCTCCCCAAGCAGACCCCCTCTCCACCATGGCCCCAAAACCCTAGCTACGACCCCTGCTCTCCTTCGCTCCGGCCGCGCCAAGGCAAGCTTGCACGGGCCCCTTCGCTTCCTCTTCGACGCCTTGAGGCAGCCGGCAGCCAACCCCGCGGAGAAGCCCCGCCGCCACGCGCCAGCACCAGAGCTCAGGCGCCAGCCCCGCCGTCGATCGGCAGCCCCTCCGGCCAAACTCTCACCGCCGTCGGGTCGCTGGTGAGCCCCTCTTCCCCCTAGACATCGTCTCCCTCCCCCTCTTGCCTTGCATCGCTGCAGCTTTCCGTCGAGCGCTCTGCGCGCCGCGCTCTGGCGACAGCAGCAGCGGCTGCAGTTCTGCCGCCTGTTCCCTGCCCTGCCCCGCGCGCTACAGCCCCCCTCCGCGCTAGCTCCCTGAACGATAATTGTAGTCCGTACTGCCGTCTCCATCTTTTGTTTTGGCGTCGTCGTCTGAAACTCGCTAGGTGCGTCGCCATCGTCAACCAAAGTCCGGCCAGATCCGCCGCCGTCAGGGTTGTTTCGACAGCAGCGTCGCGACAGCCGATGATGCTTTTGCGTTTAGGCCCCCGCAGAAACTCCCGCCTAAACCCGCGGTCCCCTAAGCCCCACCGTCAGCGGCTGTGGCCGTTTTATAAAAAGGCTCCCATACTTTTCCTTCCTCAAACCGCAGCCCCTCCACCTCGCCCAGCTGGCAGCCTCTCGCCTCTGCCCATTCAAGACTGGCCCCACAGTGGGTATTTGGTATAATCTGGCTGGGTGACAAAAGTCCAGAACCTTTCTTATTCAAATTCAAATGTTTTAATCTGTTTAAAAATGAATTAAATCATAATTTTCAAATGGTTTATATTTTGAATTCAAACTTAATATGAAATATGTTTTATTTTTGAATGTTAATTCAAATCTTTAATCAAATAATTTCAGAATTAATTTATTTAGTCAACCCTTGACTTTGACCCTAATTAATAATTTTGACTTTTAATAAATTTAAATTCATAATTCCAAATAAAACAAATAATATATGTTTTTGAATAAGAAAAATGTGAGGAATTCAAATATGCCATTCAAAATATTATTTGGACACTTTAAATTTCAAGTTGAACTAAATTACAACAAAATGCCCCTGGACCTTAATAAATTAATAACTTTTGTTTTAAAACTCCGAATTTGACAAATGATATGTCTAAAATGATCAGCTCGACGAGACCTTTCTGTTTATGCTATCCATGACTTCAATTGCAGCATGCATCATATAAATATATAGTATACAGCAACTAATATGACAATAAAATGGGACCAAAAATCAATAAAAATGTTATTCCATGTGTTCCACACCTCACCCATGCCATGCTACATTATTGCCATGCAACTTGTGCATCATTCATCATGGCATGATTGTTTGCTTGTAGCATTTATTCATATGCTTGCGCACTTTATTTATGTTGGCCTTGTTTGTTTGGTTCTTCTTCGAATAGACACTGAGCATGGGATATATCAAGAGAACCAGGAGCACTACCCAGATCCGTCCTCGCTCGGTTGAGTTGCCAGGCAAGCACTATCACATGCTTGCATACATACAGTACCTATTGCCTCTATCTTATTCTTGCATCATGGAGTCGCGATTGCATTAAAACTGAATCCCAAGTATTGCATAGCCTTTACATTTAAACCCCACAAGCTTGTTCCTCCGTCCCATGAGCCATTACTACAGGAGTTGTTTGAGCCATGCGAGTCGTAGAATAGCATGTGTAGGGTATGTGAGTTTCTGATGGATAACGAGGTACCTAAACAACTTAACCTGAGTAGTAATGGGATAACTAATGAAAGTGGCACCGGTGAGCAACATCTGCTATTTGGTTTTTCCTGCTCACTTGTGTCCCGTAAGACCCCGAGTACTTGATTCCTGTTCCAAGAATATTCGCGCTATCCACATCCGGGAGGCTTATGGGACCCCCCTGAGCCAGAGCTTGATTCAGTCTTATTTCTTGGGGCCACAAACTAGTTTGAGGTTTTATTTACTATCTTGTACTTATGCCATGCTACTTCTTTATTTACGTTTGTGCGAGGAGCACACTGTACTGTTTAGGTAAGCGGAATGTTTTTGCGGTATCGACAATCCCAGTTTTGGGTTCCCAGTCGTTTACAGCCATTGTCGCAAACCTTGAGTCCGTCTCGGAGTCAGCTGGCTTCGTTGCGGGTCTACTCAATGGGGTGGCCCCCTGAAATAATTCTGAATCCTATGATTGCTTTGTCGTGAAGGCCTCGTTGGGTTTTGTTTTGGTTTTTCCGAGGTTGAACGAGTGTGTGTTGCTATTTGTGCACCCCTGCAGGGTAAAACTTTCTGAAAGCCGTGTCCGCGGTTATGGACGACTTGGAGCACAGTTTCTCGATCATAGACAAGCATAACTAAAGTACCGCTTTAATCTGACTAAGTAATTTGACTAGTAAATAGTGCAACACTCATGGAATGGTTAATAAAATTGCCAACGGATGGGGGGTTGTTCGTCCGCTTCCTCGTTGGTAAGCGAGGGGGAGGATGGATCTGTGTATGTTACTGTTATAACTGTTGTCATTAATTCACGGACATCCGTCTATCATTGGTTAGGAGGATGGTTAGCGTTTATCTATAGAACTGTTAGGGTTTATCTTTCGCTGCAATTGCGTCACCCCAGGTTGTGTCCCCTTTAGAGGCATTAAGACTTGCTGAGTACCCTTAGGGTCTCACACGATAAATTATTGGTACAGATGTGAACTAGCGGGAAGAACTGGCGGGAAGAAAAATGGCGGGAAGAAAAATGGCGGGAAGAACTGGCGGGAAGAAAAATGGCGGGAAGAAAAATGGCGGGATGAACCTTTAGTCGGTTGGAGACACCAACCGGGACTAAAGATGAACTTAGTCGGTTGGAGACACCAACCGGACAAAACACGAAGTCACTAATAATAGAGGTGAGTGCATGTCGACATTATGTCGCGGCGTGTACCTTGTCCGGATGGTGTCACCAACGGGACTAAAGATGAACCTAGTCGGTTGGAGACACCAACCGACAAAACACGAGTCAAGACTAATAATAGAGGTGAGTGCATGTCGACATTATGTCGTGCGGCGTGTACCTTGTCCGGATGGTGTCACCAACCGACTAAGATGAACCTTAGTCGGTTGGAGACACCAACCGACTAATAATAAAGTGAGTGTCGACATTATTTTGTAAGTGTCAACACTATGTCGAGCTGCTTGTACTATAAATAGGCATCCTTGAGTCCAGTCCTCCAGCCGGTTTGGCGGGACACCACTACGGCCGATTTGAGGGAGATGCCGACGAGCCGATCCTCGGCATCTCGAGAAATCGGTCATAGAGGCACTCTAATATGTGAAATTAGTTAGCTCCTGGTGTATTGATCTAGTTAGACAAGTTACAAAGCTGCAAGATGGTTTTCGAGCGGGGACACCACTACGGCCAGTTTGGGGAGATGCCGACGGAGCCGATCCTCGGCATCTCGACAAACTGGTCATAGAGGCACTCTAATATGTGAAATTAGTTAGCTCCCTGGTGTATTGATCTAGTTAGACAAGTTACAAAGCTGCAAGATCGTTTCGAGAGCGGGGACACCACTACGGCCAGTTTCGGGGAGATGCTTGCGGAGCCGATCTCCGGCATCTCCGAGAAACTGGTCATAGAGGCACTCCTAATATGTGAAATTAGTTAGCTCCTGGTGTATTGATCTAGTTAGACAAGTTACAAAGCTGCAAGATCGTTTCGAGAGCGAGGGACACCACTACGGCCGTGTGGCGACCGTGCGTGGAGATATGCACACCACTAAAGCTGATCATGAACGCAGGCACCCCCACCGTAAACCCTCCACTGGGCACCAGCTGCCGCCAAAGCAACAGGCCACCCACTGTTGGCGGGAGCGGGTGTCTTGTGGGTACAAGAACTGACGCCTTGAAATCAGCGGTTGGGAGAGCAGGAGAGGTAGCATCTGCGGGGAGGCTGTTGGAGCGAAAGCTTCGGGGTTGAGGCGTGAGAAGGCCATTGGTGGGTGTGCTCTCTTTCTCGCTTGAGGACTAGGAATCTTTGGGGCGCGCTCTCTTGCACGGTGTTTATAAATAGCGGGAGGGAGGAAGGAGAACGGCGGTGGTCTCTGATCCGAAGGATAGAAGGACTACTCTAGTGTAGTCGATTTTTTTCTTTTTTTTCCTCCGTGTGAGATGATGAGCGGTGAGCCGCTTGTCTACTTTAGATCCGGAAAGTTTTTTTAACTGCAACAACGAAAATCTAGTGTGGTTGTGTGCTTACTGCAATGTACTTTCGGAAGTGCACGGTTACGACGGTGAACACACGGACACATAAAACCAACTTCTTCTCATACTCCCGGTCCATCCACAAGACATGTATTAATATTAAAAACATGAACTAGAGTTACATAATATGAGCATGAACTTCTTGGCATATGCCCTTCCTTATGATCGCTTCAGTCGTAACCATGGAGCATCTTCTTTACTTAACGGAATGCTTGGGTCGGTTTTCCTTTGTGAAGGCGGAATTTCATCAAACTTATTATAATCTTGACATGTCATCTTGTCCTCGATTCCCACGATGTTTCTTTTCCTGAAAGAACTATGTGACGCTTTGGCTCATCATATGATGTATTCGTTTGCATATTTTTTCTTTTTTTTGGTGCGGAGGACATGTCCTTCACATAGAAAACTGAGCCACATCATTGGCTAGGACGAATGGTTCATCTAAGTTCTTCATAAGATTGTTGAGATCCACCGTTGTCATTCCGCTTCTTGTCTACCTCAACCCCTCCTCTGTTAGCTTGACCCATTTGCATCGAAACAAGGGGACCTTAAAATTAGGTCCATAGTCAAGTTCCCATATCTCCTCTATGAACCCATAATACATGGTCTTTTGCCCATTGTCTTCTTTGCATCGAGCGGACACCTTTATTTTGGTTGGTGCTCTTTTTATCTTGGCCTATCGTGTAAAATGTATTCCCATTTATCTCGTACCCTTGGAAAGTACATACGATCAAGACGGTGTCACAGCCAACAAGTACATGATCTAACAGTGGTGTTATTCGTGAAGTCTTTACAGCTGACCGCCAAAACTCGCCATGTGTTCACTTATAATCCATTCATCGATCGCCGGGTGTTTGAGGCGTATTAAATTCTTGTGTTCATTGATATACGGGCAACCAAGATAGATCTTTGTAAAACCGTGTAGTGTGCTTGATTGAGAGAATGCGTCCCTACATATCATTGCTTTACATCCTAGGGTGCCTTTTCCACAGTCTCCCCTCATGTCGTGATTCGGAACACCAATCGCCTTAAGGTCAGAATAAAATCAACACAGAACTCAATGACCTCCTCTGTTACATAGCCCTTGGAGATGCTTCCTTCCGGCCTAGCAGTTATGAACATATTTCTTTAAGACTCCCATGTACCTCTCAAAGGGAACATATTGTGTAGAAATACAGACCGAGAATGGCAATCTCTTCTACTAGGTGAACCAGAGATGCGTCATAATATTGAAGAAGGATGGTGGGAACACCAACTCAAAGTGACAAGACATTGGGCCACATCTGTTTGTAACCACGGTAGGCTTTTACGGATCGATTACCTTACGAGATATTGCATTGAGGAATGCACATAGCTTCACAATGGGTACTCGAACATTTTCGGTAAAGCCCCTCAATGCAATCGGAAGCAATTGTGTCATAATCACGTGGCGATCATGAGACTTCAGGTTTTGGAATTTTTCTCTGCCATATTTATTATTCCCTTTATATTGACGAGAAGCCGGACGGACCTTGATCGTTTGAGACATTCAAAAATATTTCCTTCTACGCTTTGGTAAGAGCGTGCTGGCGGGGAGTTAAGTGGCATCGTTTACCCTTCTCGTTCTCGGGATGCATAGGCTCTTGAGGGCGTTGGTCTGTCGTGCTTCGGTGTATCTTTTGTCTTCCATACACTCCTAGAAAGCCTAGCAGTTCACGCAAACATTCTTAAATCACGTGCATCACGTCGATTGAAGCGGACCTCTAAGACTTTCCAATAGGGTAGGTCCCAAAATATAGATTGCTTCTTCCACATGGGGCGTGTCGGCATCGTCATGCGGAAGATAGACTGCCGGGACCTTTTCCAAAGATTACTTCTAGGTCCTTGACCATACCAAATACCTCCTCACGATGCAGAGGCTTCCTCCGGGTTCGCGACGTTTGAAATGCTTGCCTTTCTTTATTCTTTGGATGCGAGTTGGAAGAAATCGGCGATACCCTAGGTACACAACCTTCTTACATTTATCCAAATATACACTTTCAGTATCATCTAAGCAGTGTGTGCATGCATTGTATCCCTTGTTTATGCCCCTGAAATGTTACTAAGAGCAGGCCAATCATTGATGGTTCTGAAAAGCAATGCTCGTGGGTCAAATGGCTCCCCTTTGTGCTCATCCACATACGTACACCTGGTTTGGCCCATACTGTAAAAGTTCTTCAACTAATGGCCTTAGGTACACATCAATGTCGTTGCGGTTGCCTCGGGCCTTGGATGAGCACTGGCATCATAATGAACTTCCTCTTCATACACAACCAAGGAGGAAGGTTATAGATACATAGGGTCACAGCAGTCTTTGTGGCTGCAGCTCTGCTCACCAAAAGGATTCATGCCGTCGTACTTAGACCAAACCTTAAGTTCCTTGCGTCACGTGCAAAGTCCGGTACTCTCGCTCGACTTTTCTCCACTGTGACCCATCAGTGAGGTGTCTCAACATCGCGTCTTTCTTCTGATCTTCCATGTGCCATCGCAACAACTTGGCATGCTCTTTATTTCGAAGAGCGTTTTAACCGTGGTATTATAGGAGCATACCACATAACCTTGGCGGGAACCTTCTTCCTAGGGGCCTCGCCCTCAACATCGCCAGATCGTCTCGTCGATCTTATCTGCATGCGGTGCATACGGGCATGCATCCAAATTCTCGTACTTCTCACCGCGGTAGAGGATGCGATCATTAATGCGAGCATGTATCTTACGCGTCTAATCCTAGAGGCGAACAACCTTCTTTGCTTGGTATGTCTTGTCGGGCAACTCATTATTTCTTGGAAGAAGATTCTTCATTTTTACCAACAACTTTGAAAATCATGATCGGTCCACACCATTCTCGCCTTCCATTGCAGCAAATCCATTGTGGCACCTAGCTTTTTGTGGCCATCTTCGCAAGTTGGATACAACAATGTTTTGTGATCCTTTAACATCTGCTCGACTTCTCCTTCTCCTTTTCGGTTTCACATTCTTCCTTTGCATCGATAATGGCCCGACCAAGATCGTCATCGGGCCCATCGCTCCCTCTTGATCTTCATTATCTACCTCCGTTGCATTATCATCATATTCAGGATACATATTATGATAGTTTTCATCATCCTCTTCTTCTTCGTTGTCTTCCATCACAACCCCTTTTCTCCGTGCTTGGTCCAACAATTATAGCGGGCATGAAACCGGATCGAAGCGGTGGGCGTGAATGGTTCTGGTATTTGAGTAGTCTTTCTTGTTACGACGGTGAACACGGACAGACATAAAACCATTGTGACCACGGTTTGCATTAGCCACAACGATGAAATTTTGGAGGCCCGTAATGTACTCGGAAGTGCGGCGGTCACCGTACATCCATTGCCGATTCATCTGCATTAATATGTAGTATATATCAAAAATAATAGGAGATGACCATTTATATATATAGTACATCAATGACACATGAAACTATAGTTGCCGACCTCGGCCAGACGGAAAGAGCAACAAGAAAGCTTATTTTGAGCTCTCGGGCATTTCACCGAACACCTCTAGTGCATATGAAAAAACACAAACTAGCACTCTTCACACCCTCTTGCTAGGCTCCAAAATGTGAAAGAATGGAAGAGTGGGGTGTGTGTGGGGTGGTGTCTTATATAGCCCCCCCCCTTTAACACCGGTTCGTGCCACGAACCGGTGTTAAAGGGGGTATGAGCCACTGGTGGAAAGACCTTTAACACCGGTTCGTGGCACGAACCGGTGTTAAAGGGGGGGCTCCTTTAATGCCGCAGAGGCCACGCTGGTACGGCCCCCCCCTTTAACACCGGTTCGTAGAAGAACCGGTGTTAAAGCCCATTTTCGGGATCAACAAAAGCCCGCGTTTCCACTAGTGTATGGTTCTAGGGCTATTTAAAGCAACCTTAAGACCCGATACCTGTTTGATAGTTATGCCTAAAAACTCGTCGTTTTCGTGTTTTATGGTCATTTTCATGAGTTGTTGCCCACAGTTTTTGGGTTTCAGCCGGATTTGCATGTCTCGAAAGAACCCTGACATGTTTGAGAGATATGACCATGGCTTCGCCGTTCTCGCGTTTTATGGCCGTTTTCATGAGCTATTGCCCACAGTTTAGGGGTTCTAGGCGATTCTGATGACCTTCCGACCTGATACATGTTGGAAAGATATGACCAGAAAATCGTCGTTTTCGTGTTTTATGGCCGTTTTCATGAGCTATTGCCCATAGTTTTATGGTTCTAGGGCTACTTAAAGCAACCTTAAGACCCGATACATGTTTGAGAGTTATGCCTAAAATCTCGTCGTTTTCGTGTTTTATGGTCATTTTCATGAGTTATTGCCCACAGTTTTTGGGTTTCAGCCGGATTTGCATGTCTCGAAAGAACCCTGACATGTTTGAGAGATATGACCAGAAACTCGCCGTTCTCGCGTTTTATGGCCGTTTTCATGAGCTATTGCCCACAGTTTAGGGGTTCTAGGGCGATTTACAATGACCTTCCGACCTGATACATGTTGGAAAGATATGACCAGAAACTCGTCGTTTTCGCGTTTTATGGCCGTTTTCATGAGCTATTGCCCATAGTTTTATGGTTCTAGGGCTATTTAAAGCAACCTTAAGACCCGATACCTGTTTGATAGTTATGCCTAAAAACTCGTCGTTTTCGTGTTTTATGGTCATTTTCATGAGTTATTGCCCACAGTTTTTGGGTTTCGGCGGTTGCATGTCTCGAAAGAACCACGACATGTTTGAGAGATATGACGAAGCTTCGCCGTTCTCGCGTTTTATGGCCGTTTTCATGAGCTATTGCCCACAGTTTAGGGGTTCTAGGCGATTCTGATGACCTTCCGACCTGATACATGTTGGAAAGATATGACCAGAAACTCGTCGTTTTCTTGTTTTATGGCCGTTTTCATGAGCTATTGCCCACTGTTTAGGGGTTCTAGGGCGATTTACAGTGACCTTCCGACCTGATACATGTTGGAAAGATATGACCAGAAACTCGTCGTTCTCGCGTTTTATGGCCGTTTTCATGAGCTATTGCCCACAGTTTAGGGGTTCTAGGGCGATTTACAGTGACCTTCCGACCTGATACATGTTGGAAAGATATGACCATAAACTCGTCGTTTTCTTGTTTTATGGCCGTTTTCATGAGCTATTGCCCACAGTTTCGGGGTTCTAGGGCGATTTACAGTGACCTTCCGACCTGATACATGTTGGAAAGATATGACCAGAAACTCGTCGTTTTCGCGTTTTATGGCCGTTTTCATGAGCTATTGCCCATAGTTTTATGGTTCTAGGGCTATTTAAAGCAACCTTAAGACCCGATACCTGTTTGATAGTTATGCCTAAAAACTCGTCGTTTTCGTGTTTTATGGTCATTTTCATGGATTATTGCCCATAGTTTTGGGTTTCGGCGGTTGCATGTCTCGAAAGAAACCTGACATGTTTGAGAGATATGACCAGAAACTCGCCGTTCTCGCGTTTTATGGCCGTTTTCATGAGCTATTGCCCACAGTTTAGGGGTTCTAGGGCGATTTACAGTGACCTTCCGACCTGATACATGTTGGAAAGATATGACCAGAAACTCGTCGTTTTCGCGTTTTATGGCCGTTTTCATGAGCTATTGCCCACAGTTTAGGGGTTCTAGGGCGATTTACAGTGACCTTCCGACCTGATACATGTTGGAAAGATATGACCAGAAACTCGTCGTTTTCGCGTTTTATGGCCGTTTTCATGAGCTATTGCCCATAGTTTTATGGTTCTAGGGCTATTTAAAGCAACCTTAAGACCCGATACCTGTTTGATAGTTATGCCTAAAAACTCGTCGTTTTCGTGTTTTATGGTCATTTTCATGAGTTATTGCCCACAGTTTAGGGGTTCTAGCGGTTGCATGTCTCGAAGAACCACGACATGTTTGAGAGATATGACATAAACTTCGCCGTTCTCGCGTTTTATGGCCGTTTTCATGAGCTATTGCCCACAGTTTGGGGGTTCTAGGGATTCTGATGACCTTCCGACCTGATACATGTTAGCAAGATATGACCAGAAACTCGTCGTTTTCGCGTTTTCTGGCCGTTTTCATGAGCTATTGCCCATAGTTTTATGGTTCTAGGGCTATTTAAAGCAACCTTAAGACCCAATACCTGTTTGATAGTTTTGCATAAAAATTCGTCGTTTTCGTGTTTTATGATCATTTTCATGGGTTATTGCCCACAGTTTTTGGGTTTCAGCCGGATTTGCATGTCTCGAAAGAACCCTGACATGTTTGAGAGTTATGACCAGAAATTCGCCGTTCTCGAGTTTTATGGCCATTTTCATGAGCTATTGCCCACAGTTTAGGGGTTCTAGGGCGATTTACAGTGACCTTCCCACATGATACATGTTGGAAAGATATGACCAGAAAGTCGTCGTTTTCTTGTTTTATGGCCGTTTTCATGAGCTATTGCCCACAGTTTAGGGGTTCTAGGGCGATTTACAGTGACCTTCTGACCTGATACATGTTGGAAAGATATGACCAGAAAGTCGCCGTTCTCGCGTTTTATGGCCGTTTTCATGAGCTATTGCCCACAATTTAGGGGTTCTAGGGCGATTTACAGTGACCTTCCGACCTGATACATGTTGGAAAGATATGACCATAAACTCGTCGTTTTCTTGTTTTATGGCCGTTTTCATGGGCTATTGCCCACAGTTTTATGGTTCTAGGGATTCTGATGACCTTCCGACCTGATACATGTTGGAAAGATATGACCAGAAAATCGTCGTTTTCGCGTTTTATGGCCGTTTTCATGAGCTATTGCCCATAGTTTTATGGTTCTAGGGCTATTTAAAGCAACCTTAAGACCCGATACATGTTTGATAGTTATGCCTAAAAACTCGTCGTTTTCGTGTTTTATGGTCATTTTCATGAGTTATTGCCCACAGTTTTTGGGTTTCAGCCGGATTTGCATGTCTCGAAAGAACCCTGACATGTTTGAGAGATATGACCAGAAACTCGCCGTTCTCGCGTTTTATGGCCGTTTTCATGAGCTATTGCCCACTGTTTAGGGGTTCTAGGGCGATTTACAATGACCTTCCGACCTGATACATGTTGGAAAGATATGACCAGAAACTCGTCGTTTTCGCGTTTTATGGCCGTTTTCATGAGCTATTGCCCACTGTTTAGGGGTTCTAGGGCGATTTACAATGACCTTCCGACCTGATACATGTTGGAAAGATATGACCAGAAACTCGTCGTTTTCGCGTTTTATGGCCGTTTTCATGAGCTATTGCCCATAGTTTTATGGTTCTAGGGCTACTTAAAGCAACCTTAAGACCCGATACATGTTTGAGAGTTATGCCTAAAAACTCGTTTCGTGTTTTATGGTCATTTTCATGAGTTATTGCCCAGTTTTTGGGTTTCGGCGGTTGCATGTCTCGAAAGAACCCTGACAAGTTTGAGAGATATGACCAGAAACTCGCCGTTCTCGCGTTTTATGGCCGTTTTCATGAGCTATTGCCCACAGTTTAGGGGTTCTAGTCGATTCTGATGACCTTCCGACGATACATGTTGGAAAGATATGACTAGAAACTCGTCGTTTTCGCGTTTTCTGGCCGTTTTCATGAGCTATTGCCCATAGTTTTATGGTTCTAGGGCTATTTAAAGCAACCTTAAGACCCGATACCTGTTTGATAGTTATGCCTAAAAACTCGTCGTTTTCGTGTTTTATGGTCATTTTCATGGATTATTGCCCATAGTTTTTGGGTTTTAGCCGGATTTGCATGTCTCGAAAGAACCCTGACATGTTTGAGAGATATGACCAGAAACTCGTCGTTCTCGCGTTTTATGGCCGTTTTGACCTGATACATGTTGGAAAGATATGACCAGAAACTCGTCATTTTCTTGTTTTATGGTCGTTTTCATGAGCTATTGCCCACAGTTTAGGGGTTCTAGGGCGATTTACAGTGACCTTCCGACCTGATACATGTTGGAAAGATATGACCAGAAACTCGTCGTTTTCTTGTTTTATGGCCGTTTTCATGAGCTATTGCCCACAGTTTTATGGTTCTAGGGCTATTTAAAGCAATCTTAAGACCCGATACATCTTTGAGAGTTATGCCTAAAAACTCGTCGTTTTCGTGTTTTATGGTCATTTTCATGAGTTATTGCCCACAGTTTTTGGGTTTTAGGAGGATTTGCATGTCTCGAAAGAGCCCTGATATGTTTGAGAGATATGACTAGAAACTCGCCATTCTCGCGTTTTATGGCTGTTTTCATGAGCTATTGCCCATAGTTTTGGGGTTCTAGGGCGAATTACAGTGACCTTCCGACCTGATACATGTTGGAAAGATATGACCAGAAACTCGTCGTTTTCTTGTTTTATGGCCGTTTTCATGAGCTATTGCCCACAGTTTTATGGTTCTAGGGATATTTAAAGCAACCTTAAGACCCGGTACATGTTTGAGAGTTATGCCTAAAAACTCGTCGTTTTCGTGTTTTATGGTCATTTTCATGAGTTATTGCCACAGTTTTTGGGTTTTAGCCGGATTTGCATGTCTCGAAAGAACCCTGACATGTTTGAGAGATTTGACCAGAAACTCGCCGTTCTCGCGTTTTATGGCCGTTTTCATGAGCTATTGCCCACATTTTAGGGGTTCTAGGGCGATTTACAGTGACCTTCCGACCTGATACATGTTGGAAAGATATGACCAGAAACTCGTCGTTTTCGCGTTTTATGGCCGTTTTCATGAGCTATTGCCCACAGTTTAGGGGTTCTAGGGCGATTTAAAGTGACCTTCCGACCTGATACATGTTGGAAAGATATGACCAGAAACTCGTCGTTCTCGCGTTTTATGGCCGTTTTCATGAGCTATTGCCCACAGTTTTGGGGTTCTAGGGCGATTTACAGTGACCTTCCGACCTGATACATGTTGGAAAGATATGATCATAAACTCGTCGTTTTCTTGTTTTCTGGCCGTTTTCATGAGCTATTGCCCACAGTTTCGGGGTTCTAGGGCGATTTACAGTGACCTTCCGACCTGATACATGTTGGAAAGATATGACCAGAAACTCGTCGTTTTCGCGTTTTCTGGCCGTTTTCATGAGCTATTGCCCATAGTTTTATGGTTCTAGGGCTATTTAAAGCAACCTTAAGACCCGATACATGTTTGATAGTTATGCCTAAAAACTCGTCGTTTTCGTGTTTTATGGTCATTTTCATGAGTTATTGCCCATAGTTTTTGGGTTTCAGCCGGATTTGCATGTCTCGAAAGAACCCTGACATGTTTGAGAGATATGACCAGAAACTCGCCGTTCTCGCGTTTTATGGCCGTTTTCATGAGCTATTGCCCACAGTTTAGGGGTTCTAGGGCGATTTACAGTGACCTTCCGACCTGATACATGTTGGAAAGATATGACCAGAAACTCGTCGTTTTCTTGTTTTATGGCCGTTTTCATGAGCTATTGCCCACAGTTTAGGGGTTCTAGGGCGATTTACAGTGACCTTCCGACCTGATACATGTTGGAAAGATATGACCAGAAACTCGTCGTTTTCGCGTTTTATGGCCGTTTTCATGAGCTATTGCCCACACTTTTATGGTTCTAGGGCTATTAAAGCAACCTTAAGACCCGATACCTGTTTGATAGTTATGCCTAAAACCTCGTCGTTTTCGTGTTTTATGGTCATTTTCATGAGTTGTTGCCCACAGTTTTTGGGTTTCAGCCGGATTTGCATGTCTCGAAAGAACCCTGACATGTTTGAGAGATATGACCAGAAACTCGCCGTTCTCGCGTTTTATGGCCGTTTTCATGAGCTATTGCCCACTGTTTAGGGGTTCTAGGGCGATTTACAGTGACCTTCCGAACTGATACATGTTGGAAAGATATGACCAGAAACTCGTCGTTTTCGCGTTTTATGGCCGTTTTCATGAGCTATTGCCCATAGTTTTATGGTTCTAGGGCTATTTAAAGCAACCTTAAGACCCGATACATGTTTGAGAGTTATGCCTAAAACCTCGTCGGTTTCGTGTTTTATGGTCATTTTCATGAGTTATTGCCCACAGTTTTTGGGTTTCGGCGGTTGCATGTCTCGAAAGAACCTAACATGTTTGAGAGATATGACCCGAACTTCGCCGTTCTCGCGTTTTATGGCCGTTTTCAGAGTTTCAATTTAGGGTTTAGGCGATTTGACCTTCCGACGATACATGTTTGAAAGATATGACTAAAACTTCGTCGTTTTCTTGTTTTATGGCCGTTTTCATGAGCTATTGCCTTTGTTTAGGGGTTCTAGGGCGATTCTGATGACCTTCCGACCTGATACATGTTGGAAAGATATGACCAGAAACTCGTCGTTTTCACGTTTTATGGCCGTTTTCATGAGCTATTGCCCATAGTTTTATGGTTCTAGGGCTATTTAAAGCAACCTTAAGACCCGATACCTGTTTGATAGTTATGCCTAAAAATTCGTCGTTTTCGTGTTTTATGGTCATTTTCATGAGTTATTGCCCACAGTTTTTGGGTTTCAGCCGGGTTTGCATGTCTCGAAAGAACCCTAACATGTTTGAGAGATATGACCATGGCTTCGCCGTTTTCTTGTTTGATGGCCGTTTTCATGAGCTATTGCCCACAGTTTGGGGGTTCTAGGGCGATTCTGATGACCTTCGGCACGATACATGTTGGAAAGATATGACCAGAAACTCGTCGTTTTCGCGTTTTATGGCCGTTTTCATGAGCTATTGCCCATAGTTTTATGGTTCTAGGGCTATTTAAAGCAACCTTAAGACCCCATACCTGTTTGATAGTTATGCCTAAAAAATCGTCGTTTTCATGTTTTATGGTCATTTTCATGAGTTATTGCCCACAGTTTTTGGGTTTCAGCCGGATTTGCATGTCTCGAAAGAACCCTGACATGTTTGAGAGATAAGACAAGAAACTCGCCGTTCTCGCGTTTTATGGCCGTTTTCATGAGTTATTGCCCAAAGTTTAGGGGTTCTAGGCGATTCTGATGACCTTCCGACTGATACATGTTGGAAAGATATGACGAGCTTCGTCGTTTTCGTTTTTATGGCCGTTTTCATGAGCTATTGCCCACAGTTTAGGGGTTCTAGGGCGATTCTGATGACCGTCCGACCTGATACATGTTGGAAAGATATGACCATAAACTCGTCGTATTCTTGTTTTATGGCCGTTTTCATTAGCTATTGCCCACAGTTTGGGGGTTCTAGGGCGATTTACAGTGACCTTCCGACCTGATACATGTTGGAAAGATATGACCAGAAACTCGTCGTTTTCGCGTTTTATGGCCGTTTTCATGAGCTATTGCCCATAGTTCATGGTTTTAGGGCTATTTGAAGAAACCTTAAGACCCGATACCTGTTTGATAGTTATGCCTAAAAACTCGTCGTTTTCGTGTTTTATGGTCATTTTCATGAGTTATTGCCCATAGTTTTAGGGTTTCAGCCGGATTTGCATGTCTCGAAAGAACCCTGACATGTTTGAGAGATATGACCAGAAACTCGCCGTTCTCGCGTTTTATGGCCGTTTTCATGAGCTATTGCCCACAGTTTAGGGGTTCTAGGGCGATTTACTGTGACCTTCCGACCTGATACATGTTGGAAAGATATGACCAGAAACTCGTCGTTTTCTTGTTTTATGGCCGTTTTCATGAGCTATTGCCCACTGTTTAGGGGTTCTAGGGCGATTTACTGTGACCTTCCGACCTGATACATGTTGGAAAGATATGACCAGAAACTCGTCGTTCTCGCGTTTTATGGCCGTTTTCATGAGCTATTGCCCACAGTTTAGGGGTTCTAGGGCGATTTACAGTGACCTTCCGACCTGATACATGTTGGAAAGATATGATCATAAACTCGTCGTTTTCTTGTTTTCTGGCCGTTTTCATGAGCTATTGCCCACAGTTTCGGGGTTCTAGGGCGATTTACAGTGACCTTCCGACCTGATACATGTTGGAAAGATATGACCAGAAACTCGTCGTTTTCGCGTTTTCTGGCCGTTTTCATGAGCTATTGCCCATAGTTTTATGGTTCTAGGGCTATTTAAAGCAACCTTAAGACCCGATACCTGTTTGATAGTTATGCCTAAAAACTCGTCGTTTTCGTGTTTTATGGTCATTTTCATGGATTATTGCCCATAGTTTTTGGGTTTTAGCCGGATTTGCATGTCTCGAAAGAACCCTGACATGTTTGAGAGATATGACCAGAAACTCGCCGTTCTCGCGTTTTATGGCCGTTTTCATGAGCTATTGCCCACAGTTTAGGGGTTCTAGGGCGATTTACAGTGACCTTCCGACCTGATACATGTTGGAAAGATATGACCAGAAACTCGTCGTTTTCGCGTTTTATGGCCGTTTTCATGAGCTATTGCCCACAGTTTAGGGGTTCTAGGGCGATTTAAAGTGACCTTCCGACCTGATACATGTTGGAAAGATATGACCAGAAACTCGTCGTTCTCGCGTTTTATGGCCGTTTTCATGAGCTATTGCCCATAGTTTTATGGTTCTAGGGCTATTTAAAGCAACCTTAAGACCCGATACCTGTTTGATAGTTATGCCTAAAAACTCGTCGTTTTCGTGTTTTATGGTCATTTTCATGAGTTATTGCCCACAGTTTTTGGGTTTCGGCGGTTGCATGTCTCGAAAGAACACGACATGTTTGAGAGATATGACGAAACTTCGCCGTTCTCGCGTTTTATGGCCGTTTTCATGAGCTATTGCCCACAGTTTAGGGGTTCTAGGCGATTCTGATGACCTTCCGACTGATACATGTTGGAAAGATATGACCCGAAACTTCGTCGTTTTCGTTTTATGGCCGTTTTCATGAGCTATTGCCCAGTTTTATGGTTCTAGGGCTATTTAAAGCAACCTTAAGACCGATACATGTTTGATAGTTATGCCTAAAACTTCGTCGTTTTCGTGTTTTATGGTCATTTTCATGAGTTATTGCCCAGTTTTTGGGTTTGAGCGGTTGCATGTCTCGAAAGAACCTAACATGTTTGAGAGATATGACGAAACTTCGCCGTTCTCGCGTTTTATGGCCGTTTTGAGTTTCAATTTAGGTTTAAGGCGATGTAAGACCGATACATGTTTGAAAGATATGACTAAAACTTCGTCGTTTTCTTGTTTTATGGCCGTTTTCATGAGCTATTGCCTTTGTTTAGGGGTTCTAGGGCGATTCTGATGACCTTCCGACCTGATACATGTTGGAAAGATATGACCAGAAACTCGTCGTTTTCGCGTTTTATGGCCGTTTTCATGAGCTATTGCCCATAGTTTTATGGTTCTAGGGCTATTTAAAGCAACCTTAAGACCCGATACCTGTTTGATAGTTATGCCTAAAAACTCGTCGTTTTCGTGTTTTATGGTCATTTTCATGAGTTATTGCCCACAGTTTTTGGGTTTCAGCCGGATTTGCATGTCTCGAAAGAACCCTGACATGTTTGAGAGATATGACCAGAAACTCGTAGTTTTCTTGTTTTATGGCCGTTTTCATGAGCTATTCCCACAGTTTAGGGGTTCTAGGGCGATTTACAGTGACCTTCCGACCTGATACATGTTGGAAAGATATGACCAGAAATTCGTCGTTTTCGCGTTTTATGGCCGTTTTCATGAGCTATTGCCCATAGTTTTATGGTTCTAGGGCTATTTAAAGCAACCTTAAGACCCGATACATGTTTGATAGTTATGCCTAAAAACTCGTCGTTTTCGTGTTTTATGGTCATTTTCATGAGTTATTGCCCATAGTTTTTGGGTTTCAGCCGGATTTGCATGTCTCGAAAGAACCCTGACATGTTTGAGAGATATGACCAGAAACTCGCCGTTCTCGCGTTTTATGGCCGTTTTCATGAGCTATTGCCCATAGTTTAGGGGTTCTAGGGCGATTTACAGTGACCTTCCGACCTGATACATGTTGGAAAGATATGACCAGAAACTCGTCGTTTTCGCGTTTTATGGCCGTTTTCATGAGCTATTGCCCACAGTTTAGGGGTTCTAGGGCGATTTACAGTGACCTTCCGACCTGATACATGTTGGAAAGATATGACCAGAAACTCGTCGTTTTCTTGTTTTATGGCCGTTTTCATGAGCTATTGCCCCAAGTTTTAAGGTTCTAGGCGATTCTGATGACCTTCGACACGATACATGTTGGAAAGATATGACCAGAAACTCGTCGTTTTCGCGTTTTATGGCCGTTTTCATGAGCTATTGCCCATAGTTTTATGGTTCTAGGGCTATTTAAAGCAACCTTAAGACCCGATACATGTTTGATAGTTATGCCTAAAAACTCGTCGTTTTCGTGTTTTATGGTCATTTTCATGAGTTATTGCCCATAGTTTTTGGGTTTTAGCCGGATTTGCATGTCTCGAAAGAACCCTGACATGTTTGAGAGATATGACCAGAAACTCGCCGTTCTCGCGTTTTATGGCCGTTTTCATGAGCTATTGCCCACAGTTTAGGGGTTCTAGGGCGATTTACAGTGACCTTCCGACATGATACATGTTGGAAAGATATGACCAAAAGTCGTCGTTTTCTTGTTTTATGGCCGTTTTCATGAGCTATTGCCCACAGTTTAGGGGTTCTAGGGCGATTTACAGTGACCTTCCGACCTGATACATGTTGGAAAGATATGACCAGAAACTCGTCGTTCTCGCGTTTTATGGCCGTTTTCATGAGCTATTGCCCACAGTTTAGGGGTTCTAGGGCGATTTACAGTGACCTTCCGACCTGATACATGTTGGAAAGATATGACCATAAACTCGTCGTTTTCTTGTTTTATGGCCGTTTTCATGAGCTATTGCCCACAGTTTAGGGGTTCTAGGGCGATTTACAGTGACCTTCCGACCTGATACATGTTGGAAAGATATGACCAGAAACTCGTCGTTTTCGCGTTTTATGGCCGTTTTCATGAGCTATTGCCCATAGTTTTATGGTTCTAGGGCTATTTAAAGCAACCTTAAGACCCGATACCTGTTTGATAGTTATGCCTAAAAACTCGTCGTTTTCGTGTTTTATGGTCATTTTCATGAGTTATTGCCCACAGTTTTTGGGTTTCAGCCGGATTTGCATGTCTCGAAAGAACCCTGACATGTTTGAGAGATATGACCAGAAACTCGCCGTTCTCGCGTTTTATGGCCGTTTTCATGAGCTATTGCCCACAGTTTAGGGGTTCTAGGCGATTTACAGTGACCTTCCGACCTGATACATGTTGGAAAGATATGACCAGAAACTCGTCGTTTTCGCGTTTTATGGCCGTTTTCATGAGCTATTGCCCACAGTTTAGGGGTTCTAGGGCGATTTACAGTGACCTTCCGACCTGATACATGTTGGAAAGATATGACCAGAAACTCGTCGTTTTCACGTTTTATGGCCGTTTTCATGAGCTATTGCCCACAGTTTATGGTTCTAGGGCGATTTACAGTGACCTTAAGAGCCGCTACATTTTTGAAAGTTATGCCTAAAAACTCGTCGTTTTCGTGTTTTATGGTCATTTTCATGAGTTATTGCCCACAGTTTTTGAGTTTCAGCCGAATTTGCATGTCTCGAAAGAACCCTGACATGTTTGAGAGATATGACCAGAAACTCGCCGTTCTCGCGTTTTATGGCTGTTTTCATGAGCTACTGCCCACTGTTTAGGGGTTCTAGGGCGATTTACAGTGACCTTCCGACCTGATACATGTTGGAAAGATATGACCAGAAACTCGTCGTTTTCGCGTTTTATGGCCGTTTTCATGAGCTATTGCCCATAGTTTTATGGTTCTAGGGCTATTTAAAGCAACCTTAAGACCCGATACCTGTTTGATAGTTATGCCTAAAAACTCGTCGTTTTCGTGTTTTATGGTCATTTTCATGAGTTATTGCCCATAGTTTTGGGTTTTGACGGTTGCATGTCTCGAAAGAACCCTAACATGTTTGAGAGATATGACCGAAACTTCGCCGTTCTCGCGTTTTATGGCCGTTTTTGGTTCTAGGCGATTCTGATGACCTTCGATACATGTTGGAAAGATATGACTAAAACTTCGTCGTTTTCTTGTTTTATGGCCGTTTTCATGAGCTATTGCCCAGTTTAGGGGTTCTAGGCGATTCTGATGACCTTCCGACCTGATACATGTTGGAAAGATATGACCAGAAACTCGTCGTTTTCGCGTTTTATGGCCGTTTTCATGAGCTATTGCCCATAGTTTTATGGTTCTAGGGCTATTTAAAGCAACCTTAAGACCCGATACCTGTTTGATAGTTATGCCTAAAAACTCGTCGTTTTCGTGTTTTATGGTCATTTTCATGAGTTATTGCCCACAGTTTAGGGGTTATAGGGCGATTTGCATGTCTCGAAAGAACCCTGACATGTTTGAGAGATATGACCAGAAACTCGCCGTTTTCTTGTTTTATGGCCGTTTTCATGAGCTATTGCCCACAGTTTGGGGGTTCTAGGGCGATTTACAGTGACCTTCCGACCTGATACATGTTGGAAAGATATGACCAGAAACTCGTCGTTTTCGCGTTTTATGGCCGTTTTCATGAGCTATTGCCCATAGTTTTATGGTTCTAGGGCTATTTAAAGCAACCTTAAGACTCGACACCTGTTTGATAGTTATGCCTAAAAACTCGTCGTTTTCGTGTTTTATGGTCATTTTCATGAGTTATTGCCCACAGTTTTTGGGTTTCAGCCGGATTTGCATGTCTCGAAAGAACCCTGACATGTTTGAGAGATATGACCAGAAACTCGCTGTTCTCGCGTTTTATGGCCGTTTTCATGAGCTATTGCCCACAGTTTAGGGGTTCTAGGGCGATTCTGATGACCTTCCGACTGATACATGTTGGAAAGATATGACGAAGCTTCGTTCTTGTTTTATGGCCGTTTTCATGAGCTATTGCCCACAGTTTAGGGGTTCTAGGGCGATTTGATGACCTTCCGACCTGATACATGTTGGAAAGATCTGACCAGAAACTCGTCGTTTTCTTGTTTTAGGGCCGTTTTCATGAGCTATTGCCCACAGTTTGGGGGTTCTAGGCGATTCTGATGACCTTCCGACTGATACATGTTGGAAAGATATGACCCGGGCTTCGTCGTTTTCGCGTTTTATGGCCGTTTTCATGAGCTATTGCCCATAGTTTTATGGTTCTAGGGCTATTTAAAGCAACCTTAAGACCGATACATGTTTGATAGTTATGCCTAAAACTTCGTCGTTTCGTGTTTTATGGTCATTTTCATGAGTTATTGCCCATAGTTTTTGGGTTTCGGCGGTTGCATGTCTCGAAAGAACCCTGACATGTTTGAGAGATATGACCAGAAACTCGCCATTCTCGCGTTTTATGGCCGTTTTCATGAGCTATTGCCCACAGTTTAGGGGTTCTAGGGCGATTTACAGTGACCTTCCGACCTGATACATGTTGGAAAGATATGACCAGAAACTCGTCGTTTTCTTGTTTTATGGCCGTTTTCATGAGCTATTGCCCATAGTTTAGGGGTTCTAGGGCGATTTACAGTGACCTTCCGACCTGATACATGTTGGAAAGATATGACCAGAAACTCGCCGTTCTCGCGTTTTATGGCCGTTTTCATGAGCTATTGCCCACAGTTTAGGGGTTCTAGGGCGATTTACAGTGACCTTCCGACCTGATACATGTTGGAAAGATATGACCAGAAACTCGTCGTTTTCTTGTTTTATGGCCGTTTTCATGAGCTATTGCCCACAGTTTAGGGGTTCTAGGGCGATTTACAGTGACCTTCCGACCTGATACATGTTGGAAAGATATGACCAGAAACTCGTCGTTTTCGCGTTTTCTGGCCGTTTTCATGAGCTATTGCCCATAGTTTTATGGTTCTAGGGCTATTTAAAGCAACCTTAAGACCCGATACCTGTTTGATAGTTATGCCTAAAATCTCGTCGTTTTCGTGTTTTATGGTCATTTTCATGGATTATTGCCCATAGTTTTTGGGTTTCAGCCGGATTTGCATGTCTCGAAAGAACCCTGACATGTTTGAGAGATATGACCAGAAACTCGCCGTTCTCGCGTTTTATGGCCGTTTTCATGAGCTATTGCCCACAGTTTAAGGGTTCTAGGGCGATTTACAGTGACCTTCCGACCTGATACATGTTGGAAAGATATGACCAGAAACACGTCGTTTTCGCGTTTTATGACCGTTTTCATGAGCTATTGCCCACAGTTTAGGGGTTCTAGGGCGATTTACAGTGACCTTCCGACCTGATACATGTTGGAAAGATATGACCAGAAACTCGTCGTTTTCGCGTTTTATGGCCGTTTTCATGAGCTATTGCCCATAGTTTTATGGTTCTAGGGCTATTTAAAGCAACCTTAAGACCCGATACCTGTTTGATAGTTATGCCTAAAAACTCGTCGTTTTCGTGTTTTATGGTCATTTTCATGAGTTATTGCCCACAGTTTTTGGGTTTCGGCGGTTGCATGTCTCGAAAGAACCACGACATGTTTGAGAGATATGACGAGCTTCGCCGTTCTCGCGTTTTATGGCCGTTTTCATGAGCTATTGCCCACAGTTTAGGGGTTCTAGGCGATTCTGATGACCTTCCGACACGATACATGTTGGAAAGATATGACCGAGCTTCGTCGTTTTCGCGTTTTATGGCCGTTTTCATGAGCTACGGCCCATAGTTTTAAGGTTCTAGGGCTATTTACAGCAACCTTACGCCCCGATCTCTGGTTCATACTTATGCCTAAAAACTCGTCGTTTTCATGTTTTATGGTCATTTTCATGGGTTATTGCCCACAGTTTTTGGGTTTCGGCGGTTGCATGTCTCGAAAGAACCTAACATGTTTGAGAGATATGACGAAACTTCGCCGTTCTCGCGTTTTATGGCCGTTTTCATGAGCTATTGCCCAGTTTAGGGTTCTGAGGCGATTTGACCTTGGGACGATACATGTTGGAAAGATATGACCAGAAACTCGTGGTTTTCTTATTTTATGGCCGTTTTCATGAGCTACTGCCCACTGTTTAGGGGTTCTAGGGCGATTTACAGTGACCTTCCCACCTGATACATGTTGGAAAGATATGACCAGAAACTCGTCGTTTTCGCGTTTTATGGCCGTTTTCATGAGCTATTGCCCATAGTTTTATGGTTCTAGGGCTATTTAAAGCAACCTTAAGACTCGATACCTGTTTGATAGTTATGCCTAAAAACTCGTGGTTTTCGTGTTTTATGGTCATTTTCATGAGTTATTGCCCACAGTTTTTGGGTTTCAGCCGGATTTGCATGTCTCGAAAGAACCCTGACATGTTTGAGAGATATGACCAGAAACTCGCCGTTTTCTTGTTTTATGGCCGTTTTCATGAGCTATTGCCCACAGTTTGGGGGTTCTAGGGCGATTTACAGTGACCTTCCGACCTGATACATGTTGGAAAGATATGACCAGAAACTCGTCGTTTTCGCGTTTTATGGCCGTTTTCATGAGCTATTGCCCATATTTTTATGGTTCTAGGGCTATTTAAAGCAACCTTAAGACCCGATACCTGTTTGATAGTTATGCCTAAAAACTCGTCGTTTTCGTGTTTTATGGTCATTTTCATGAGTTATTGCCCACAGTTTTTGGGTTTCGGCGGTTGCATGTCTCGAAAGAACCACGACATGTTTGAGAGATATGACGAGCTTCGCCGTTCTCGCGTTTTATGGCCGTTTTCATGAGCTATTGCCCATAGTTTAGGGGTTCTAGGCGATTCTGATGACCTTCCGACCTGATACATGTTGGAAAGATATGACCAGAAACTCGTCGTTTTCTTGTTTTATGGCCGTTTTCATGAGATATTGCCCACAGTTTAGGGGTTCTAGGGCGATTTACAGTGACCTTCCGACCTGATGCATGTTGGAAAGATATGACCATAAACTCGTCGTTTTAGCGTTTTATGGCCGTTTTCATGAGCTATTGCCCACTGTTTGGGGGTTCTAGGGCTATTTACAGTGACCTTCCGACCTGATACATGTTGGAAAGATATGACCAGAAACTCGTCGTTTTCGCGTTTTATGGCCGTTTTCATGAGCTATTGCCCATAGTTTTCTGGTTCTAGGGCTATTTAAAGCAACCTTAAGACCCGATACCTGTTTGATAGTTATGCCTAAAAACTCGTCGTTTTCGTGTTTTATGGTCATTTTCATGAGTTATTGCCCACAGTTTTTGGGTTTCAGCCGGATTTGCATGTCTCGAAAGAACCCTAACATGTTTGAGAGATATGAACAGAAACTCGCCGTTCCCGCGTTTTATGGCCGTTTTCATGAGCTTTGCCCAGTTTAGGGTTCTAAGGCGATGTAAGACCTGATACATGTTTGAAAGATATGACTAAAACTTCGTCGTTTTCTTGTTTTATGGCCGTTTTCATGAGCTATTGCCCAGTTTAGGGGTTCTAGGCGATTCTGATGACCTTCCGACCGATACATGTTGGAAAGATATGACCAGAAACTCGTCGTTTTCGCGTTTTATGGCCGTTTTCATGAGCTATTGCCCATAGTTTTATGGTTCTAGGGCTATTTAAAGCAACCTTAAGACCCGATACATGTTTGATAGTTATGCCTAAAAACTCATCGTTTTCGTGTTTTATGGTCATTTTCATGAGTTATTGCCCACAGTTTTGGGTTTGAGGCGGTTGCATGTCTCGAAAGAACCACGACATGTTTGAGAGATATGACCCGGCTTCGCCGTTTCTTGTTTTATGGCCGTTTTCATGAGCTATTGCCCAGTTTAGGGGTTCTAGGCGATTCTGATGACCTTCCGACCTGATACATGTTGGAAAGATATGACCAGAAACTCGTCGTTTTCGCGTTTTATGGCCGTTTTCATGAGCTATTGCCCATAGTTTTATGGTTCTAGGGCTATTTAAAGCAACCTTAAGACCCGATACCTGTTTGATAGTTATGCCTAAAAACTCGTCGTTTTCGTGTTTTATGGTCATTTTCATGAGTTATTGCCCACAGTTTTTGGGTTTCAGCCGGATTTGCATGTCTCGAAAGAACCCTGACATGTTTGAGAGATATGACCAGAAACTCGCCGTTCTCGCGTTTTATGGCCGTTTTCATGAGCTATTGCCCATAGTTTAGGGGTTCTAGGGCGATTTACAGTGACCTTCCGACCTGATACATGTTGGAAAGATATGACCAGAAACTCGTCGTTTTCGCGTTTTATGGCCGTTTTCATGAGCTATTGCCCACAGTTTAGGGGTTCTAGGGCGATTTACAGTGACCTTCCGACCTGATACATGTTGGAAAGATATGACCATAAACTCGTCGTTTTCTTGTTTTATGGCCGTTTTCATGAGCTATTGCCCACAGTTTGGGGGTTCTAGGGCGATTTACAGTGACCTTCCGACCTGATACATGTTGGAAAGATATGACCCGAGCTTCGTTTTCGCGTTTTATGGCCGTTTTCATGAGCTATTGCCCATATTTTTATGGTTCTAGGGCTATTTAAAGCAACCTTAAGACCCGATACCTGTTTGATAGTTATGCCTAAAAACTCGTCGTTTTCGTGTTTTATGGTCATTTTCATGAGTTATTGCCCACAGTTTTTGGGTTTCAGCGGTTGCATGTCTCGAAAGAACCACGACATGTTTGAGAGATATGACCGAAACTTCGCCGTTCTCGCGTTTTATGGCCGTTTTCATGAGCTATTGCCCACAGTTTAGGGGTTCTAGGCGATTCTGATGACCTTCCGACACGATACATGTTGGAAAGATATGACGAACTTCGTCGTTTTCTTGTTTTATGGCCGTTTTCATGAGCTATTCCCCATTTTTAGGGGTTCTAGGCGATTAATGACCTTCCGACCGATACATGTTGGAAAGATATGACCCGGCTTCGTTCTCGCGTTTTATGGCCGTTTTCATGAGCTATTGCCCACAGTTTAGGGGTTCTAGGGCGATTCTGATGACCTTCCGACGATACATGTTGGAAAGATATGACCATAAACTTCGTCGTTTTCTTGTTTTATGGCGTTTTCATGAGCTATTGCCCACAGTTTAGGGGTTCTAGGCGATTCTGATGACCTTCCGACCTGATACATGTTGGAAAGATATGACCCGAAACTCGTCGTTTTCTTGTTTTATGGCCGTTTTCATGAGCTATTGCCCATAGTTTTATGGTTCTAGGGCTATTTAAAGCAACCTTAAGACCCGATACATGTTTGATAGTTATGCCTAAAAACTCGTCGTTTTCGTGTTTTATGGTCATTTTCATGAGTTATTGCCCATAGTTTTTGGGTTTCAGCCGGATTTGCATGTCTCGAAAGAACCCTGACATGTTTGAGAGATATGACCAGAACCTCGCCGTTCTCGCGTTTTATGGCCGTTTTCATGAGCTATTGCCCACAGTTTAGGGGTTCTAGGGCGATTTACAGTGACCTTCCGACCTGATACATGTTGGAAAGATATGACCAGAAACTCGTCGTTTTCTTGTTTTATGGCCGTTTTCATGAGCTATTGCCCACAGTTTAGGGGTTCTAGGTCGATTCTGATGACCTTCCGACACGATACATGTTGGAAAGATATGACCGAGCTTCGTCGTTTTCGCGTTTTATGGCCGTTTTCATGAGCTATTGCCCACAGTTTTATGGTTCTAGGGCTATTTAAACCAACCTTAAGACCCGATACATGTTTCAGAGCTATACCTAAAACCTCGTCGTTTTCGTGTTTTATGGTCATTTTCATGAGTTATTGCCCACAGTTTTTGGGTTTTATCCGGATTTGCATGTCTCGAAAGAACCCTGACATGTTTGAGAGATATGACCAGAAACTCGCCGTTCTCGCGTTTTATGGCCGTTTTCATGAGCTATTGCCCACAGTTTGGGGGTTCTAGGGCGATTCTGATGACCTTCGACCACGATACATGTTGGAAAGATATGACGAAACTTCGTCGTTTTCGCGTTTTATCGCCGTTTTCATGAGCTATTGCCCATACTTTTATGGTTCTAGGGCTATTTAAAGCAACCTTAAGACCCAATACATGTTTGAAAGTTATGCCTAAAACTTCGTCGTTTCGTGTTTTATGGTCATTTTCATGAGTTATTGCCCAGTTTTTGGGTTTTGGCGGTTGCATGTCTCGAAAGAACCACGACATGTTTGAGTACATGTTTGAAAGATATGACTAAACTTCGTCGTTTTCTTGTTTTATGGCGTTTTCATGAGCTATTGCCCTTAGTTTAGGGGTTCTAGGCGATTCTGATGACCTTCCGACTGATACATGTTGGAAAGATATGACGAAACTTCGTCGTTTTCGCGTTTTATGGCCGTTTTCATGAGCTATTGCCCATAGTTTTATGGTTCTAGGGCTATTTAAAGCAACCTTAAGACCGATACATGTTTGATAGTTATGCCTAAAAACTTCGTCGTTTTCGTGTTTTATGGTCATTTTCATGAGTTATTGCCCAGTTTTTGGGTTTCGGCGGTTGCATGTCTCGAAAGAACCACGACATGTTTGAGAGATATGACGGAAGCTCGTCGTATTCTTGTTTTATGGCCGTTTTCATGAGCTATTGCCCACAGTTTGGGGGTTCTAGGGCGATTTACAGTGACCTTCCGACCTGATACATGTTGGAAAGATATGACCAGAAACACGTCGTTTTCGCATTTTATGGCCGTTTTCATGAGCTATTGCCCATAGTTTTCTGGTTCTAGTGCTATTTAAAGCAACCTTAAGACCCGATACCTGTTTGATAGTTATGCCTAAAAAATCGTCGTTTTCGTGTTTTATGGTCATTTTCATGAGTTATTGCCCATAGTTTTTGGGTTTCAGCCGGATTTGCATGTCTCGAAAGAACCCTGACATGTTTGAGAGATATGACGCGATTCTGGCCGTTCTCGCGTTTTATGGCCGTTTTCATGAGCTATTGCCCACAGTTTAGGGGTTCTAGGCGATTCTGATGACCTTCCGACCTGATACATGTTGGAAAGATATGACCCGAGCTTCGTCTTTTTTCGTGTTTATGGCCGTTTTCATGAGCTATTGCCCACAGTTTAGGGGTTCTAGGGCGATTTACAGTGACCTTCCGACCTAATACGTGTTGGAAAGATATGACCATAAACTTGTCGTTTTCTTGTTTTATGGCCGTTTCATGAGCTATTGCCCACAGTTTTATGGTTCTAGGCGATTCTGATGACCTTCCGACCTAATACGTGTTGGAAAGATATGACCATAAACTTGTCGTTTTCTTGTTTTATGGCCGTTTCATGAGCTATTGCCCACAGTTTTATGGTTCTAGGGCTATTTAAAGCAACCTTAAGACCGGTACATGTTTGAGAGTTATGCCTAAAAACTCGTCGTTTTCGTGTTTTATGGTCATTTTCATGAGTTATTGCGCACAGTTTTTGGTTTTCAGCCGGATTTGCATGTCTCAAAAGAACCCTGACATGTTTGAGAGATATGACCAGAAACTCGCCGTTCTCGCGTTTTATGGCCGTTTTTTTTGAGCTTTGCATTTTTTTTTAGGGTTAGGGATACATGAGATATGACCAAAACTTCGTCGTTTTCTTGTTTTATGGCCGTTTTCATGAGCTATTGCCCACAGTTTAGGGGTTCTAGGGCGATTCTGATGACCTTCCGACCTGATACATGTTGGAAAGATATGACAAGAAACTCGTCGTTTTCGCGTTTTATGGCCGTTTTCATGAGCTATTGCCCATATTTTTATGGTTCTAGGGATATTTAAAGCAACCTTAAGACCCGATACCTGTTTGATAGTTATGCCTAAAAACTCGTCGTTTTCGTGTTTTATGGTCATTTTCATGAGTTATTGCCCACAGTTTTTGGGTTTCAGCCGGATTTGCATGTCTCGAAAGAACCCTGACAGGTTTGAGAGATATGACCACAAACTCGCCGTTCTCGCGTTTTTATGGCCGTTTTCATGAGCTATTGGCACGGTTTAGGGGTTCTAGGGTGATTTAAGTGACCTTCCGACCTGATACATGTTGGAAAGATATGACCAGAAACTCGTCGTTTTCCTTTTTTATGGCCGTTTTCATGAGCTATTGCCCACAGTTTAGGGGATCTAGGGCGATTTATAGTGACCTTCCGACCTGATACATGTTGGAAAGATATGACCATAACCTCATCATTTTCTTGTTCTATGGCCGTTTTCATGAGCTATTGCCCACAGTTTAGGGGTTCTAGGGCGATTTACAGTGACCTTCCGACCTGATACATGTTGGAAAGATATGACCAGAAACTCGTCGTTTTCGCGTTTTATGGCCGTTTTCATGAGCTATTGCCCACAGTTTTATGGTTCTAGGGCTATTTAAAGCAACCTTAAGACCCGGTACATGTTTGAGAGTTATGCCTAAAAACTCGTCGTTTTCGTGTTTTATGGTCATTTTCATGAGTTATTGCCCACAGTTTTTGGGTTTTAGCGGTTGCATGTCTCGAAAGAACCTAACATGTTTGAGAGATATGACCGAAACTTCGCCGTTCTCGCGTTTATGGATTTTGGAAGATATGACTAAAAACTCGTTTTCTTGTTTTATGGCCGTTTTCATGAGCTATTGCCCATTGTTTAGGGGTTCTAGGCGATTCTGATGACCTTCCGACTGATACATGTTGGAAAGATATGACCCGAGCTTCGTCGTTTTCGTTTTATGGCCGTTTTCATGAGCTATTGCCCATAGTTTTATGGTTCTAGGGCTATTTAAAGCAACCTTAAGACCGATACATGTTTGATAGTTATGCCTAAAACTTCGTCGTTTCGTGTTTTATGGTCATTTTCATGAGTTATTGCCCACAGTTTTTGGGTTTCGGCGGTTGCATGTCTCGAAAGAACCACGACATGTTTGAGAGATATGACGAAACTTCGTTTTTCTTGTTTTATGGCCGTTTCCATGAGTTATTGCCCACAGTTTAGGGTTTCTAGGGCGATTCACTGTGACCTTCCGAACTGATACATGTTGGAAAGATATGGCCAGAAACTCGTCGTTTTCGCGTTTTATGGCCGTTTTCATGAGCTATTGCCCATAGTTTTATGGTTCTAGGGCTATTTAAAGCAACCTTAAGACCCGATACCTGTTTGATAGTTATGCCTAAAAACTCGTCGTTTTCGTGTTTTATGGTCATTTTCATGAGTTATTGCCCACAGTTTTTGGGTTTCAGCCGGATTTGCATGTCTCGAAAGAACACTGACATGTTTGAGAGATATGACCCGCTTCCCACCGTTCTCGCGTTTTATGGCCGTTTTCATGAGCTATTGCCCATAGTTTAGGGTTCTAGGCGATTCTGATGACCTTCGGACCTGATACATGTTGGAAAGATATGACCCGAAACTCGTCGTTCTCGTGTTTTATGGCCGTTTTCATGAGCTATTGCCCATAGTTTAGGGGTTCTAGGGCGATTTACAGTGACCTTCCGACCTGATACATGTTGGAAAGATATGACCATAAACTCGTCGTTTTCTTGTTTTATGGCCGTTTTCATGAGCTATTGCCCACAGTTTGGGGGTTCTAGGGCTATTTACAGTGACCTTCCGACCTGATACATGTTGGAAAGATATGACCAGAAACTCGTCGTTTTCGCGTTTTATGGCCGTTTTCATGAGCTATTGCCCATAGTTTTCTGGTTCTAGGGCTATTTAAAGCAACCTTAAGACCCGATACCTGTTTGATAGTTATGCCTAAAAACTCGTCGTTTTCGTGTTTTATGGTCATTTTCATGAGTTATTGCCCACAGTTTTTGGGTTTCAGCCGGATTTTCATGTCTCGAAAAATCCTAACATGTTTGAGAGATATGAACCGAAACTCGCCGTTCCCGCGTTTTATGGCCGTTTTCATGAGCTATTGCCCAGTTTAGGGTTCTAAGGCGATTCTGGATGACCTTCCGACGATACATGTTGGAAAGATATGACTAAAACTTCGTCGTTTTCTTGTTTTATGGCCGTTTTCATGAGCTATTGCCTTTGTTTAGGGGTTCTAGGCGATTCTGATGACCTTCCGACCTGATACATGTTGGAAAGATATGACGAAACTTCGTCGTTTTCGTTTTTATGGCCGTTTTCATGAGCTATTGCCCATAGTTTTATGGTTCTAGGGCTATTTAAAGCAACCTTAAGACCGATACATGTTTGATAGTTATGCCTAAAACTTCGTCGTTTTCGTGTTTTATGGTCATTTCATGAGTTATTGCCCAGTTTTTGGTTTTCAGGCGGATTTGCATGTCTCGAAAGAGACAGGCCATGTTTGAGAGATATGCGCAGAACCTCGCCGTTCTCGTGTTTTATGGCCGTTTTCATGAGCTATTGCCCACAGTTTAGGGGTTCTAGGGCGATTTACAGTGACCTTCCGACCTGATACATGTTGGAAAGATATGACCAGAATCTCGTCGTTTTCGCGTTTTATGGCCGTTTTCATGAGCTATTGCCCATAGTTTTATGGTTCTAGGGCTATTTAAAGCAACCTTAAGACCCGATACCTGTTTGATAGTTATGCCTAAAAACTCGTCGTTTTCGTGTTTTATGGTCATTTTCATGAGTTATTGCCCACAGTTTTGGGTTTCGGCGGTTGCATGTCTCGAAAGAACCACGACATGTTTGAGAGATATGACCATAGCTTCGCCGTTTTCTTGTTTTATGGCCGTTTTCATGAGCTATTGCCCAGTTTAGGGGTTCTAGGGCGATTCTGATGACCTTCCGACTGATACATGTTGGAAAGATATGACGAAACTTCGTCGTTCCTCGTTTTATGGCCGTTTTCATGAGCTATTGCCCATAGTTTTATGGTTCTAGGGCTATTTAAAGCAACCTTAAGACCCGATACCTGTTTGATAGTTATGCCTAAAAACTCGTCGTTTTCGTGTTTTATGGTCATTTTCATGAGTTATTGCCCACAGTTTTTGGGTTTCAGCCGGATTTGCATGTCTCGAAAGAACCCTGACATGTTTGAGAGATATGACCAGAAACTCGCCGTTCTCGCGTTTTATGGCCGTTTTCATGAGCTATTGCCCATAGTTTAGGGGTTCTAGGGCGATTCTGATGACCTTCCGACTGATACATGTTGGAAAGATATGACGAAACTTCGTCGTTTCTCGTGTTTTATGGCCGTTTTCATGAGCTATTGCCCAGTTTAGGGGTTCTAGGGCGATTCTGATGACCTTCCGACCTGATACATGTTGGAAAGATATGACCATAAAATCGTTGTTTTCTGGTTTTATGGCCGTTTTCATGAGCTATTGCCCACAGTTTGGGGGTTCTAGGGCTGATGACCTTCCGACGATACATGTTGGAAGATATGACCTAAAACTTCGTTTCTTGTTTTATGGCCGTTTTCATGAGCTATTGCCCATGATTTAGGGTTCTAGGCGATTCTGATGACCTTCCGACTGATACATGTTGGAAAGATATGACGGCTTCGTCGTTCTCGCGTTTATGGCCGTTTTCATGAGCTATTGCCCACAGTTTATGGTTCTAGGGCGATTTAAAAGAACCTGATACATGTTGGAAAGATATGACCATAAACTCGTCGTATTCTTGTTTTATGGCCGTTTTCATGAGCTATTGCCCACAGTTTGGGGGTTCTAGGGCGATTTACAGTGACCTTCCGACCTGATACATGTTGGAAAGATATGACCAGAAACTCGTCGTTTTCGCGTTTTATGGCCGTTTTCATGAGCTATTGCCCATAGTTTATGGTTCTAGGGCTATTTAAAGCAACCTTAAGACCCGATACTTGTTTGATAGTTATGCCTAAAAACTCGTCGTTTTCGTGTTTTATGGTCATTTTCATGAGTTATTGCCCACAGTTTTTGGGTTTCAGCCGGATTTGCATGTCTCGAAAGAACCCTGACATGTTTGAGAGATATGACCAGGAACTCGCCGTTCTCGCGTTTTATGGCCGTTTTCATGAGCTATTGCCCACAGTTTAGGGGTTCTAGGGCGATTTACAGTGACCTTCCGACCTGATACATGTTGGAAAGATATGACCAGAAACTCGTCGTTTTCTTGTTTTATGGCCGTTTTCATGAGCTATTGCCCACAGTTTAGGGGTTCTAGGGCGATTTATAGTGACCTTCCGACCTGATACATGTTGGAAAGATATGACCAGAAATTCGTCGTTTTCTTGTTTTATGGCCATTTTCATGAGCTATTGCCCAGAGTTTTATGGTTCTAGGGCTATTTAAAGCAACCTTAAGACCCGATACATGTTTGATAGTTATGCCTAAAACTTCGTCGTTTTTCGTTTTATGGTCATTTTCATGAGTTATTGCCCAGTTTTTGGGTTTCGGCGGTTGCATGTCTCGAAGAACCCTAACATGTTTGAGAGATATGACGAAAGCTTCGCCGTTCTCGCGTTTTATGGCGTTTTTACATGTTGGAAGATATGACTAAAACTTCGTCGTTTTCTTGTTTTATGGCGTTTTCATGAGCTATTGCCCATGTTTAGGGGTTCTAGGGCGATTCTGATGACCTTCCGACCTGATACATGTTGGAAAGATATGACCAGAAACTCGTCGTTTTCGCGTTTTATGGCCGTTTTCATGAGCTATTGCCCATAGTTTTATGGTTCTAGGGCTATTTAAAGCAACCTTAAGACTCGACACCTGTTTGATAGTTATGCCTAAAAACTCGTCGTTTTCGTGTTTTATGGTCATTTTCATGAGTTATTGCCCACAGTTTTTGGGTTTCAGCCGGATTTGCATGTCTCGAAAGAACCCTGACATGTTTGAGAGATATGACCAGAAACTCGCCGTTTTCTTGTTTTATGGCCGTTTTCATGAGCTATTGCCCACAGTTTGGGGGTTCTAGGGCGATTTACAGTGACCTTCCGACCTGATACATGTTGGAAAGATATGACCAGAAACTCGTCGTTTTCGCGTTTTATGGCCGTTTTCATGAGATATTGCCCATAGTTTTATGGTTCCAGGGCTATTTAAAGCAACCTTATGACCAGATACATGTTTGAGAGTTATGCCTAAAAACTCGTCGTTTTCGTGTTTTATGGTCATTTTCATGAGTTATTGCCCACAGTTTTTGGGTTTCAGCCGGATTTGCATGTCTCGAAAGAACCCTGACATGTTCGAGAGATATGACCAGAAACTCGCCGTTCTCGCGTTTTATGGCCGTTTTCATGAGCTATTGCCCACATTTTAGGGGTTCTAGGGCGATTTACAGTGACCTTCCGACCTGATACATGTTGGACAGATATGACCGAGCTTCGTCGTTTCGTGTTTTATGGCCGTTTTCATCAGCTATTGCCCACAGTTTGGGGGTTCTAGGGCGATTCTGATGACCTTCCGACTGATACATGTTGGAAAGATATGACCATAAACTTCGTCGTTTCTTGTTTTATGGCCGTTTTCATGAGCTATTGCCCAGTTTAGGGGTTCTAGGCGATTCTGATGACCTTCCGACACGATACATGTTGGAAAGATATGACCGAAACTTCGTCGTTTCGCGTTTTATGGCCGTTTTCATGAGCTATTGCCCATAGTTTTATGGTTCTAGGGCTATTTAAAGCAACCTTAAGACCCGATACATGTTTGATAGTTATGCCTAAAACTTCGTCGTTTTCGTGTTTTATGGTCATTTTCATGAGTTATTGCCCACGTTTTTGGGTTTCGGCCGGTTGCATGTCTCGAAAGAACCTAACATGTTTGAGAGATATGACCCGAACTTCGCCGTTCTCGCGTTTTATGGCGTTTTCACGGTTTCAATTTAGGGTTTACAAGGCGATTCGTAAGACCTTCCGCGATACATGTTGGAAAGATATGACTAAAACTTCGTCGTTTTCTTGTTTTATGGCCGTTTTCATGAGCTATTGCCCTTGTTTAGGGGTTCTAGGCGATTCTGATGACCTTCGACACGATACATGTTGGAAAGATATGACGGCTTCGTCGTTTTCGCGTTTATGGCCGT
>CP125977.1:523517499-523595764 GCA_030063025.1 Avena longiglumis
CACGATACATATTTAAGGGCATGACCAAACACTCGCTATTTTTGTGTTTTATGGCCGCTTTCATGAGTTATTGCCCATAGTTTTGGGGTTCAAGGGCATTTAAATGATCAGAACCCGATACATGTTTGATGCTTGATCAAGAACTCGTCATTTTTGTGTTTTATGGCCGTTTTTTATGAGCTATTGGCCACATTTTGGGGTTCTAGGGGGATTCGCATGGCCCGTAAGACCCGATACATGTTTGAGAGTTATGACCAAAAACTTGTCGTTTCGCTTTTATGGCCGCTTTCATGAGCTATTGCCCATCGCTTTGAGTTTCCAAGGCGATTTATGTGTTTGAGAGTTATGACCAAAAATTCCTCGTTTTTGCGTATTATAGCCATTTTCATGAGTTATTGCCCATAATATTGGGGTTCCAGGGCGATTTAAAATGACCATAAGACCCGATACGTGTTTAAGGGCATGACCAAAAACTCTCCATTTGCATGTTTTATGGCCATTTTCATGAGCAATTGCCCACAGTTTAGGGGTTCCAAGGCGATTTACATGTTTGAGAGTTATGACCAAACACTCGTTGTTCTCGCTTTGTGGATCGCTTACAAGTTATTGCCCATAATATTGGGGTTCCAGGGCGATTTAAATGATCGTAAAACCCGATACATATTTGACGGCATGACCAAAAACCTTCCATTTTCATGTTTTAAGGCTGTTTTCAGGAGATATTGCCCACAATTTGGGGGTTCCAAGGCGATTTACATGTATGAGAGTCCTGACCAAGAACTCGTCGTTTGTTGCGTTTTATGTTAATTTTCATGAGTTATGACCCATATTTTGGGGTTCTTGGGCGATTTAAATGACCAGAAGACCCAATACAAGTTTGATGCTTGATCAAATACTGCTATTTCCGTGTTTTATGGCCGCTTTTATGAACTATTGCCCACATTTTTGGGGTTCTAGGTGGATTCGCATGGCCCGTAAGACCCGATACATGTTTGAGAGTTATGACCAAAACTTGTCGCTGCTGCTTTTATGGCCGCTTTTCATGAGCTATTGCCCATAGTTTTGGGGTTCCAAGGCTATTTAAAGGTTTGAGAGTTATGACCAAAAACTCGCTGCTTTTGGCGATATGGCCATTTTCATGAGTTATTGCCCATAATATTGGGATCCGTACATTTAAAATGACCGGAAGACCCGATACATGTTTTAGGGCATGACCAAAAACTCGTCATTTTCGTGTTTTATGGCCATTTTCATGAGCAATTGCCCATAGTTTTGGAGTTCCAAGGCGATTTACATGTTTGAGAGTTATGACCAAACACTCAAGCTGCTTTTATGGCTTTTCAAGTTATTGCCTATAATATTGGGGTTCCAGGCAATTTAAAATGACCGTAAGACCCGATACATGTTTAAGGGCATGACCAAAACTCTCCATTTTCATGTTTTATGGCCATTTTCATGAGCAATTGCCCACGCTTTGGGGTTCCAAGGCGATTTACAAGTTTGAGAGTTATGACCAAACACTCGTTGTTTTTATGCTTAATGGCAATTTTCATGAGTTATGGCCCATATTTTGGGGTTCCAGGCATTTAAAACGACGCAAGACACGATACATATTTAAGGGCATGACCAAACACTCGCTATTTTTGTGTTTTATGGCTTTTCATGAGTTATTGCCCATAGTTTTGGGGTTCAAGGGCGATTAAAATGATCAGAACCCGATACATGTTTGATGCTTGATCAAGAACTCGCTATTTTTGTGTTTTATGGCCGCTTTTATGAGCTATTGGCCACATTTTTGGGGTTCTAGGGGATTCGCATGGTCTGTAAGACCCGATACATGTTTGAGAGTTATGACCAAAAACTTGTCGTTTCGCTTTTATGGCTGCTTTTCATGAGCTATTGCCCATCGCTTTGAGTTTCCAAGGCGATTTACATGTTTGAGAGTTATGACCAAAAATTCGCTTTTTATGTGACATAGCCATTTTCATGAGTTATTGCCCAATATTGGGGTTCCGTATGATTTAAAATGACCATAAGACCCGACACGTGTTTAAGGGCATGACCAAAACTCTCCATTTGCATGTTTTATGGCCATTTTCATGAGCAATTGCCCACATTTGGGGTTCCAAGGCGATTTACATGTTTGAGAGTTATGACCAAACACTCGTTGTTTTCGCTTTTTTATAAGTTATTGCCCATAATATTGGGGTTCCAGGCATTTAAATGATCAGAAACCCGATACATATTTGATCGCATGACCAAAACCTTCCATTTTCATGTTTTAAGGCTGTTTTCATGAGATATTGCCCACAATTTGGGGGTTCCAAGGCGATTTACATGTATGAGAGTCCTGATCAAGAACTCGTTGTTTGTTGCGTTTTATTTTAATTTTCATGATTTAGGACCCATATTTTTTGGGGTTCTGGCAATTTAAATGACCAGAAGACCCAATACAAGTTTGATGCTTGATCAAATACTCGCTATTTCCGTGTTTTATGGCCGCTTTTATGAACTATTGCCCACATTTTGGGGTTCTAGGTGGATTCGCATGGCCCGTAAGACCCGATACATGTTTGAGAGTTATGACCAAAAACTCGCTGCTCTCGTCTTTATGGCCGCTTTTCATGAGCTATTGCCCATAGTTTGGGGTTCCAAGGCTATTTAAAGTTGAGAGTTATGACCAAAACTCGCTGCTTTTTTATGGCCATTTTCATGAGTTATTGCCCATAATATTGGGATCCAGTATGATTTAAATGACCGTAAGACCCGATACATGTTTAAGGGCATGACTAAAACTCTTCATTTTCGTGTTTTATGGCCATTTTCATGAGCAATTGCCCATAGTTTTGGGGTTCCAAGGAGATTTACATGTTTGAGAGTTATTACCAAACACTCGCTGCTTTCGCTTTGGGCCGCTTTAGTTATTGCCCATAATATTGGGGTTCCAGGGCAATTTAAAATGACCGTAAGACCCGATACATGTTTAAGGGCATGACCAAAAACTCTCCATTTTCATGTTTTATGGCCATTTTCATGAGCAATTGCCCACAGTTTTGTGGTTCCAAGGCGATTTACAAGTTTCAGAGTAATGACCAAACACTCGTTGTTTTTGCGTTTAATGGCAATTTTCATGAGTTATGGCCCATATTTTCGGGGTTCCAGGGCGAATTAAAACGACCGCAAGACACGATACATATTTAAGGGCATGACCAAACACTCGTCATTTTTGTGTTTTATGGCCGTTTTCATGAGTTATTGCCCATAGTTTTGGGGTTCAAGGGCGATTTAAAATGACTGTAAACCCGATACATGTTTGATGCTTGATCAAGAACTCGTCATTTTTGTGTTTTATGGCCTTTTTATGAGCTATTGGCCACATTTTTGGGGTTCTAGGGGGATTCGCATGGCCCGTAAGACCCGATACATGTTTGAGAGTTATGACCAAAAACTTGTCGTTCTCGCCTTTTATGGCCGTTTTCATGAGCTATTGCCCATCGTTTTGAGTTTCCAAGGCGATTTATGTGTTTGAGAGTTATGACCAAAATTCCTCGCTTTTATGATTATAGCCATTTTCATGAGTTATTGCCCATAATATTGGGGTTCCAGGGCGATTTAAAATGACCATAAGACCCGATACGTGTTTAAGGGCATGACCAAAAACTCTCCATTTGCATGTTTTATGGCCATTTTCATGAGCAATTGCCCACAGTTTAGGGGTTCCAAGGCGATTTTACATGTTTGAGAGTTATGACCAAACACTCGTTGTTTTCGCGTTTTGTGGACGTTTTCATAAGTTATTGCCCATAATATTGGGGTTCCAGGGCCATTTAAATGATCGTAAAACCCGATACATATTTGACGGCATGACCAAAAACCTTCCATTTTCATGTTTTAAGGCTGTTTTCAGGAGATATTGCCCACAATTTGGGGGTTCCAAGGCGATTTACATGTATGAGAGTCCTGATCAAGAACTCGTCGTTTGTTGCGTTTTATGTTAATTTTCATGAGTTATGACCCATATTTTTGGGGTTCTTGGGCGATTTAAAATGACTGTAAGACCCAATACAAGTTTGATGCTTGATCAAATACTCGTCATTTCCGTGTTTTATGGCCGTTTTTATGAACTATTGCCCACATTTTTTGGGTTCTAGGTGGATTCGCATGGCCCGTAAGACCCGATACATGTTTGAGAGTTATGACCAAAAACTCGCTGCTTTCGCTTTTATGGCCGCTTTCATGAGCTATTGCCCATAGTTTTGGGGTTCCAAGGCTATTTAAAGGTTTGAGAGTTATGACCAAAACTCGCTGCTTTTGGCGATTACATATTTTCATGAGTTATTGCCCATAATATTGGGATCCGTATGCATTTAAAATGACCGTAAGACCCGATACATGTTTAAGGGCATGACTAAAAACTCTTCATTTTCGTGTTTTATGGCCATTTTCATGAGCAATTGCCCATAGTTTTGGGGTTCCAAGGAGATTTACATGTTTGAGAGTTATTACCAAATACTCGCTGCTTTTCGCGTTTTATGGCCGTTTTCACAAGTTATTGCCCATAATATTGGGGTTCCAGGGCAATTTAAAATGACCGTAAGACCCGATACATGTTTAAGGGCACGACCAAAAACTCTCCATTTTCATGTTTTATGGCCATTTTCATGAGTAATTGCCCACAGTTTTGGGGTTCCAAGGCGATTTACAAGTTTGAGAGTTATGACCAAACACTCGTTGTTTTTGCATTTAATGGCAATTTTCATGAGTTATGGCCCATATTTTTGGGGTTCCAGGGCGATTTAAAACGACCGCAAGACACGATACATATTTAAGGGCATGACCAAACACTCGTCATTTTTGTGTTTTATGGCTGTTTTCATGAGTTATCCCCCATAGTTTTGGGGTTCAAGGGCGATTTAAAATGATCAGAACCCGATACATGTTTGATGCTTGATCAAGAACTCGCTATTTTTGTGTTTTATGGCGCTTTTATGAGCTATTGGCCACATTTTTGGGGTTCTAGGGGATTCGCATGGTCTGTAAGACCCGATACATGTTTGAGAGTTATGACCAAAACTTGTCGCTCTCGCTTTTATGGCCGCTTTTCATGAGCTATTGCCCATCGCTTTGAGTTTCCAAGGCGATTTACAGTTTGAGAGTTATGACCAAAATTCCTCGCTTTTATGTGACATAGCCATTTTCATGAGTTATTGCCCATAATATTGGGGTTCCAGTGGCGATTTAAATGACCATAAGACCCGACACGTGTTTAAGGGCATGACCAAAACTCTCCATTTGCATGTTTTATGGCCATTTTCATGAGCAATTGCCCACAGCTTAGGGGTTCCAAGGCGATTTACATGTTTGAGAGTTATGACCAAACACTCAAGTTTTCGCTTTTGTGGACGCTTTCATGTTATTGCCCATAATATTGGGGTTCCAGGCATTTAAATGATCGAAACCCGATACATATTTGATCGCATGACCAAAAACCTTCCATTTTCATGTTTTAAGGCTGTTTTCAGAGATATTGCCCACAATTTGGGGGTTCCAAGGCGATTTACATGTATGAGAGTCCCGACCAAGAACTCGCTGTTGCTTGTTTTTATGTTAATTTTCATGAGTTATGACCCATATTTTTGGGGTTCTGGGCAATTTAAATGACAGAAGACCCAATACAAGTTTGATGCTTGATCAAATACTCGCTATTTCCGTGTTTTATGGCCTTTTTATGAACTATTGCCCACATTTTGGGGTTCTAGGTGGATTCGCATGGCCCGTAAGACCCGATACATGTTTGAGAGTTATGACCAAAACTCGCTGCTGCTTTTATGGCCGCTTTTCATGAGCTATTGCCCATAGTTTTGGGGTTCCAAGGCTATTTAAAGGTTTGAGAGTTATGACCAAAAACTCGCTTTTAATGACATGGCCATTTTCATGAGTTATTGCCCATAATATTGGGATCCAGTATGCATTTAAAATGACCGTAGACCCGATACATGTTTAAGGGCATGACTAAAACTCTTCATTTTCGTGTTTTATGGCCATTTTCATGAGCAATTGCCCATAGTTTTGGGGTTCCAAGGAGATTTACATGTTTGAGAGTTATTACCAAACACTCGCTGCTTTCGCTTTTATGGCCGCTTTTCATAAGTTATGGCCCATAATTTTGGGGTCCCAGGGGAATTTAAAATGCCCGTAAGACCCGATACATGTTTAAGGGCTCGACCAAAACTCTCCATTTTCATGTTTTATGGCCATTTTCATGAGTAATTGCCCACAGTTTTGGGGTTCCAAGGCGATTTACAAGTTTGAGAGTTATGACCAAACACTCGTTGTTTTTATGCTTAATGGCAATTTTCATGAGTTATGGCCCATATTTTTGGGGTTCCAGTATGATTTAAAACGACCAAGACACGATACATATTTAAGGGCATGACCAAACACTGCTATTTTTGTGTTTTATGGCTGCTTTTCATGAGTTATTGCCCATAGTTTTGGGGTTCAAGGGCGATTTAAAATGATCAGAACCCGATACATGTTTCATGCTTGATCAAGAACTCGTCATTTTTGTGTTTTATGGCCGTTTTTTATGAGCTATTTGCCACATTTTTGGGGTTCTAGGGGGATTCGCATGGCCCGTAAGACCCGATACATGTTTGAGAGTTATGACCAAAAACTTGTCGTTCTCGCCTTTTATGGCCGTTTTCATGAGCTATTGCCCATAGTTTTGAGTTTCCAAGGCGATTTACAGGTTTGAGAGTTATGACCAAAAATTACTCGTTTTTGCATATTATAGCCATTTTCATGAGTTATTGCCCATAATATTGGGGTTCCAGGGCGATTTAAAATGACCATAAGACCCGATACGTGTTTAAGGGCATGACCAAAAACTCTCCATTTGCATGTTTTATGCCCATTTTCATGAGCAATTGCCCACAGTTTAGGGGTTCCAAGGCGATTTACATGTTTGATAGTTATGACCAAACACTCGTTGTTTTCAAGGCTTTGTGGACGCTTATAAGTTATTGCCCATAATATTGGGGTTCCAGGCGATTTAAATGATCGTAAACCCGATACATATTTGACTCGCATGACCAAAACCTTCCATTTTCATGTTTTAAGGTCGTTGTGAGATATTGTCCACAATTTGGGGGTTCCAAGGCGATTTACATGTATGAGAGTCCTGACCAAGAACTCGTCGTTTGTTGCGTTTTATGTTAATTTTCATGAGTTATGACCCATATTTTTGGGGTTCTTGGGCGATTTAAAATGACCAGAAGACCCAATACAAGTTTGATGCTTGATCAAATACTCGTCATTTCCGTGTTTTATGGCCGTTTTTATGAACTATTGCCCACATTTTTGGGGTTCTAGGTGGATTCGCATGGCCTGTAAGACCCGATACATTTTTGAGAGTTATGACCAAAAACTCGCTGCTTTTCGCTTTTATGGCCGCTTTCATGAGCTATTGCCCATAGTTTTGGGGTTCCAAGGCTATTTAAAGGTTTGAGAGTTATGACCAAAAACTCGCTGCTTTTAAGCGATATGGCCATTTTCATGAGTTATTGCCCATAATATTGGGATCCGTGGCGATTTAAAATGACCGTAAGACCCGATACATGTTTAAGGGCATGACTAAAACTCTTCATTTTCGTGTTTTATGGCCATTTTCATGAGCAATTGCCCACAGTTTTGGGGTTCCAAGGAGATTTACATGTTTGAGAGTTATTACCAAACACTCGCTGCTTTCGCTTTTATGGCTTTTCAAGTTATTGCCCATAATATTGGGGTTCCAGGCAATTTAAAATGACCGTAAGACCCGATACATGTTTAAGGGCATGACCAAAAACTCCATTTTCATGTTTTATGGCCATTTTCATGAGCAATTGCCCACAGCTTTGGGGTTCCAAGGCGATTTACAAGTTTGAGAGTTATGACCAAACACTCGTTGTTTTTATGCTTAATGGCAATTTTCATGAGTTATGGCCCATATTTTGGGGTTCCAGGCATTTAAAACGACCGCAAGACACGATACATATTTAAGGGCATGACCAAACACTCGCTATTTTTGTGTTTTATGGCTGCTTTCATGAGTTATTGCCATAGTTTTGGGGTTCAAGGGCGATTTAAAATGATCTGAACCCGATACATGTTTGATGCTTGATCAAGAACTCGCTATTTTTGTGTTTTATGGCCGCTTTTATGAGCTATTGCCACATTTTTGGGGTTCTAGGGGATTCGCATGTAAGACCCGATACATGTTTGAGAGTTATGACCAAAACTTGTCGCTCTCGCCTTTTATGGCCGCTTTTCATGAGCTATTGCCCATCGCTTTGAGTTTCCAAGGCGATTTACAGTTTGAGAGTTATGACCAAAAATTCTCGCTTTTTTGTGATTATAGCCATTTTCATGAGTTATTGCCCATAATATTGGGGTTCCAGGCGATTTAAAATGACCATAAGACCCGACACGTGTTTAAGGGCATGACCAAAACTCTCCATTTGCATGTTTTATGGCCATTTTCATGAGCAATTGCCCACATGCTTAGGGGTTCCAAGGCGATTTACATGTTTGAGAGTTATGACCAAACACTCGTTGTTTTCGCATTTTGTGGACGTTTTCATAAGTTATTGCCCATAATATTGGGGTTCCAGGGCGATTTAAATGATCGTAAAACCCGATACATATTTGACCGCATGACCAAAAACCTTACATTTTCATGTTTTATGGCTGTTTTCAGGAGATATTGCCCACAATTTGGGGGTTCCAAGGCGATTTACATGTATGAGAGTCCTGACCAAGAACTCGTCGTTTGTTGCGTTTTATGTTAATTTTCATGAGTTATGACCCATATTTTTGGGGTTCTTGGGCGATTTAAAATGACTGTAAGACCCAATACAAGTTTGATGCTTGATCAAATACTCGTCATTTCCTTGTTTTATGGCCGTTTTTATGAACTATTGCCCACATTTTTGGGGTTCTAGGTGGATTCGCATGGCCCGTAAGACCCGATACATGTTTGAGAGTTATGACCAAAAACTTGTCGTTTTCGCGTTTTATGGCCGTTTTCATGAGCTATTGCCCGTAGTTTTGGGGTTCCAAGGCTATTTAAAGGTTTGATAGTTATGACCAAAGACTCGTCGTTTTTGGCGTATTATGGCCATTTTCACGAGTTATTGCCCATAATATTGGGATCCAGGGCGATTTAAAATGACCGTATGACCCGATAAATGTTTAAGGGCATGACTAAAAACTCTTCATTTTCGTGTTTTGTGGCCATTTTCATGAGCAATTGCCCATAGTTTTGGGGTTCCAAGGAGATTTACATGTTTGAGAGTTATTACCAAACACTCGCTGCTGCTTTTATGGCCGTTTTCACAAGTTATTGCCCATAATATTGGGGTTCCAGGGCAATTTAAAATGACCGTAAGACCCGATACATGTTTAAGGGCATGACCAAAAACTCTCCATTTTCATGTTTTATGGCCATTTTCATGAGCAATTGCCCACAGTTTTGGGGTTCCAAGGCGATTTACAAGTTTGAGAGTTATGACCAAACACTCGTTGTTTTTGCGTTTAATGGCAATTTTCATGAGTTATGGCCCATATTTTTGGGGTTCCAGGGCGATTTAAAACGACCGCAAGACACGATACATATTTAAGGGCATGACCAAACACTCGTCATTTTTGTGTTTTATGGCCGTTTTCATGAGTTATTGCCCATAGTTTTGGGGTTCAAGGGCGATTTAAAATGACTGTAAACCCGATACATGTTTGATGCTTGATCAAGAACTCGTCATTTTTGTGTTTTATGGCCTTTTATGAGCTATTGCCACATTTTTTGGGGTTCTAGGGGATTCGCATGGTCTGTAAGACCCGATACATGTTTGAGAGTTATGACCAAAACTTGTCGTTTTCGCTTTTTATGGCTGCTTTCATGAGCTATTGCCCATCGCTTTGAGTTTCCAAGGCGATTTACGTGTTTGAGAGTTATGACCAAAAATTCTCGCTTTTATGTATTATAGCCATTTTCATGAGTTATTGCCCATAATATTGGGGTTCTAGGGCGATTTAAAATGACCATAAGACCCGATACGTGTTTAAGGGCATGACCAAAAACTCTCCATTTGCATGTTTTATGGCCATTTTCATGAGCAATTGCCCATAGTTTTGGGGTTCCAAGGAGATTTACATGTTTGAGAGTTATTACCAAACACTCGTCGTTTTCGCTTTGTGGATCGCGCATAAGTTATTGCCCATAATATTGGGGTTCCAGGCGATTTAAATGATCGAAACCCGATACATATTTGACTGCATGACCAAAACCTTCCATTTTCATGTTTTAAGGTCTGTTGTGAGATATTGCCCACAATTTGGGGGTTCCAAGGCGATTTACATGTATGAGAGTCCTCCCGACCAAGAACTCGCTGCTTGTTGCGCTTTATGTTAATTTTCATGAGTTATGACCCATATTTTGGGGTTCTTGGGCAATTTAAATGACAGAAGACCCAATACAAGTTTGATGCTTGATCAAATACTGCTATTTCCGTGGTTTTATGGCCGCTTTTATGAACTATTGCCCACATTTTTGGGGTTCTAGGTGGATTCGCATGGCCCGTAAGACCCGATACATGTTTGAGAGTTATGACCAAAACTCGCTGCTGCTTTTATGGCCGCTTTTCATGAGCTATTGCCCATAGTTTTGGGGTTCCAAGGCTATTTAAAGGTTTGAGAGTTATGACCAAAAACTCGCTGCTTTTGGCGACATGGCCATTTTCATGAGTTATTGCCCATAATATTGGGATCCGTATGCATTTAAAATGACCGTAAGACCCGATACATGTTTAAGGGCATGACTAAAAACTCTTCATTTTCGTGTTTTATGGCCATTTTCATGAGCAATTGCCCATAGTTTTGGGGTTCCAAGGCGATTTACATGTTTGAGAGTTATTACCAAACACTCGTCGCTGCTTTTTATGGCCGTTTTCACATGTTATTGCCCATAATATTGGGGTTCCAGGGCAATTTAAATGACCGTAAGACCCGATACATGTTTAAGGGCATGACCAAAAACTCTCCATTTTCATGTTTTATGGCCATTTTCATGAGCAATTGCCCACAGTTTTGGGGTTCCAAGGCGATTTACAAGTTTGAGAGTTATGACCAAACACTCGTTGTTTTTGCGTTTAATGGCAATTTTCATGAGTTATGGCCCATATTTTTGGGGTTCCAGGGCGATTTAAAACGACTGCAAGACACGATACATATTTAAGGGCATGACCAAACACTCGTCATTTTTGTGTTTTATGGCCGTTTTCATGAGTTATTGCCCATAGTTTTGGGGTTCAAGGGCGATTTAAAATGACTGTAAACCCGATACATGTTTGATGCTTGATCAAGAACTCGTCATTTTTGTGTTTTATGGCCGGTTTTATGAGCTATTTGCCACATTTTGGGGTTCTAGGGGATTCGCATGGTCTGTAAGACCCGATACATGTTTGAGAGTTATGACCAAAACTTGTCGTTCTCGCTTTTATGGCCGCTTTTCATGAGCTATTGCCCATCGCTTTGAGTTTCCAAGGCGATTTATGTGTTTGAGAGTTATGACCAAAATTCCTCGCTTTTATGATTATAGCCATTTTCATGAGTTATTGCCCATAATATTGGGGTTCCAGGCGATTTAAATGACCATAAGACCCGACACGTGTTTAAGGGCATGACCAAAACTCTCCATTTGCATGTTTTATGGCCATTTTCATGAGCAATTGCCCACGCTTTAGGGGTTCCAAGGCGATTTACATGTTTGAGAGTTATGACCAAACACTCGTTGTTTTCGCTTTGTGGACGCTTTTCATAAGTTATTGCCCATAATATTGGGGTTCCAGGGCGATTTAAATGATCGTAGAACCCGATACATATTTGACGGCATGACCAAAAACCTTCCATTTTCATGTTTTAAGGCTGTTTTCAGGAGATATTGCACACAATTTGTGGGTTCCAAGGCGATTTACATGTATGAGAGTCCCGACCAAGAACTCGCTGCTTGTTATGCTTTTATGTTAATTTTCATGAGTTATGACCCATATTTTGGGGTTCTGGGCATTTAAAATGACTGTAAGACCCAATACAAGTTTGATGCTTGATCAAATACTTTTCATTTCTGTGTTTTATGGTCGTTTTTATGAACTATTGCCCACATTTTTTGGGTTCTAGGTGGATTCGCATGGCCCGTAAGACCCGATACATGTTTGAGAGTGATGACCAAAACTCGCTTTCGCTGCTTTATGGCCGCTTTCATGAGCTATTGCCCATAGTTTTGGGGTTCCAAGGCTATTTAAAGGTTTGAGAGTTATGACCAAAACTCGCTGCTTTTGGCGATATGGCCATTTTCATGAGTTATTGCCCATAATATTGGGATCCGTATGCATTTAAAATGACCGTAAGACCCGATACATGTTTAAGGGCATGACTAAAACTCTTCATTTTCGTGTTTTATGGCCATTTTCATGAGCAATTGCCCATAGTTTTGGGGTTCCAAGGAGATTTACATGTTTGAGAGTTATTACCAAACACTCGCTTTCTGCTTTTATGGCTGCTTACAAGTTATTGCCTATAATATTGGGGTTCCAGGCAATTTAAAATGACCGTAAGACCCGATACATGTTTAAGGGCATGACCAAAACTCTCCATTTTCATGTTTTATGGCCATTTTCATGAGCAATTGCCCACGCTTTGGGGTTCCAAGGCGATTTACAAGTTTGAGAGTTATGACCAAACACTCGTTGTTTTTATGCTTAATGGCAATTTTCATGAGTTATGGCCCATATTTTGGGGTTCCAGGCGATTTAAAACGACCGCAAGACACGATAAATATTTAAGGGCATGACCAAACACTCGTCATTTTTGTGTTTTATGGCTGTTTTCATGAGTTATACCACATAGTTTTGGGGTTCAAGGGCGATTTAAAATGATCAGAACCCGATACATGTTTGATGCTTGATCAATAACTCGTCATTTTTGTGTTTTATGGCCGTTTTTTATGAGCTATTGGCCACATTTTGGGGTTCTAGGGGGATTCGCATGGCCCGTAAGACCCGATACATGTTTGAGAGTTATGACCAAAACTTGTCGTTTCGCTTTTATGGCCGCTTTCATGAGCTATTGCCCATCGCTTTGAGTTTCCAAGGCGATTTACAGTTTGAGAGTTATGACCAAAATTCCTCGCTTTTTATGATTATAGCCATTTTCATGAGTTATTGCCCATAATATTGGGGTTCCAGGCGATTTATTTAAATGACCATAAGACCCGACACGTGTTTAAGGGCATGACCAAAACTCTCCATTTGCATGTTTTATGGCCATTTTCATGAGCAATTGCCCACGCTTTAGGGGTTCCAAGGCGATTTACATGTTTGAGAGTTATGACCAAACACTCGTTGTTTTCGCTTTGTGGACGCTTTCATAAGTTATTGCCCATAATATTGGGGTTCCAGGCGATTTAAATGATCGTGAACCCGATACATATTTGATCGCATGACCAAAACCTTCCATTTTCATGTTTTAAGGTCGTTTTCGTGAGATATTGCCCACAATTTGGGGGTTCCAAGGCGATTTACATGTATGAGAGTCCCGACCAAGAACTCGCTGCTTGTTGCGCTTTTATGTTAATTTTCATGAGTTATGACCCATATTTTTGGGGTTCTTGGGCAATTTAAAATGACCAGAAGACCCAATACAAGTTTGATGCTTGATCAAATACTCGCTATTTCCGTGTTTTATGGCCGTTTTTATGAACTATTGCCCACATTTTTGGGGTTCTAGGTGGATTCGCATGGCCCGTAAGACCCGATACATGTTTGAGAGTTATGACCAAAACTCGCTGCTTTCGCTTTTATGGCCGCTTTTCATGAGCTATTGCCCATAGTTTTGGGGTTCCAAGGCTATTTAAAGGTTTGAGAGTTATGACCAAAAACTCGCTGCTTTTGGCGACATGGCCATTTTCATGAGTTATTGCCCATAATATTGGGATCCAGGGCGATTTAAAATGACCGTAAGACCCGATACATGTTTAAGGGCATGACTAAAAACTCTTCATTTTCGTGTTTTATGGCCATTTTCATGAGCAATTGCCCATAGTTTTGGGGTTCCAAGGAGATTTACATGTTTGAGAGTTATTACCAAACACTCACTGTTTTCGCTGCTTTCACAAGTTATTGCCCATAATATTGGGGTTCCAGGGCAATTTAAAATGACCGTAAGACCCGATACATGTTTAAGGGCATGACCAAAAACTCTCCATTTTCATGTTTTATGGCCATTTTCATGAGCAATTGCCCACAGTTTTGGGGTTCCAAGGCGATTTACAAGTTTAAGAGTTATGACCAAACACTCGTTGTTTTTGCGTTTAATGGCAATTTTCATGAGTTACGGCCCATATTTTTGGGGTTCCATGGCATTTTAAAACGACCGCAAGACACGATACATATTTAAGGGCATGACCAAACACTCGTCATTTTTGTGTTTTATGGCCGTTTTCATGAGTTATTGCCCATAGTTTTGGGGTTCAAGGGCGATTTAAAATGACTGTAAACCCGATACATGTTTCATGCTTGATCAAGAACTCGTCATTTTTGTGTTTTATGGCCGTTTTTTATGAGCTATTTGCCACATTTTTGGGGTTCTAGGGGGATTCGCATGGCCCGTAAGACCCGATACATGTTTGAGAGTTATGACCAAAAACTTGTCGTTCTCGCCTTTTATGGCCGTTTTCATGAGCTATTGCCCATCGTTTTGAGTTTCCAAGGCGATTTACAGGTTTGAGAGTTATGACCAAAAATTCCTCGCTTTTATGATTATAGCCATTTTCATGAGTTATTGCCCATAATATTGGGGTTCCAGGTATTTAAAATGACCATAAGACCCGACACGTGTTTAAGGGCATGACCAAAACTCTCCATTTGCATGTTTTATGGCCATTTTCATGAGCAATTGCCACGCTTTAGGGGTTCCAAGGCGATTTACATGTTTGAGAGTTATGACCAAACACTCGTTGTTTTCGCTTTTTCATAAGTTATTGCCCATAATATTGGGGTTCCAGGCATTTAAATGATCGTGAAACCCGATACATATTTGACTCGCATGACCAAAAACCTTCCATTTTCATGTTTTAAGGTCGTTTTCAGAGATATTGCCCACAATTTGGGGGTTCCAAGGCGATTTACATGTATGAGAGTCCTCCCGACCAAGAACTCGCTGCTTGTTGCGCTTTTATGTTAATTTTCATGAGTTATGACCCATATTTTTGGGGTTCTTGGGCAATTTAAAATGACCGAAGACCCAATACAAGTTTGATGCTTGATCAAATACTGCCTATTTCCGTGTTTTATGGCTTTATGAACTATTGCCCACATTTTGGGGTTCTAGGTGGATTCGCATGGCCCGTAAGACCCGATACATGTTTGAGAGTTATGACCAAAACTCGCTTTTGCTGCTTTTATGGCCGCTTTTCATGAGCTATTGCCCATGCCCAGTTTTGGGGTTCCAAGGCTATTTAAAGGTTTGAGAGTTATGACCAAAACTCGTCGTTTTTGGCGTATTATGGCCATTTTCATGAGTTATTGCCCATAATATTGGGATCCAGGGCGATTTAAAATGACCGTAAGACCCGATACATGTTTAAGGGCATGACTAAAAACTCTTCATTTTCGTGTTTTATGGCCATTTTCATGAGCAATTGCCCATAGTTTTGGGGTTCCAAGGAGATTTACATGTTTGAGAGTTATTACCAAACACTCGTTGCTGCTTTTATGGCCGCTTTTCAAGTTATTGCCCATAATATTGGGGTTCCAGGGCAATTTAAAATGACTGTAAGACCCGATACATGTTTAAGGGCATGACCAAAAACTCTCTATTTTCATGTTTTATGGCCATTTTCATGAGCAATTGCCCACGGATTTGGGGTTCCAAGGAGATTTACAAGTTTGAGAGTTATGACCAAACACTCGTTGTTTTTATGCTTAATGGCAATTTTCATGAGTTATGGCCCATATTTTTGGGGTTCCAGGTATTTAAAACGACCGCAAGACACGATACATATTTAAGGGCATGACCAAACACTCGCTATTTTTGTGTTTTATGGCGCTTTCATGAGTTATTGCCCATAGTTTTGGGGTTCAAGGGCGATTTAAAATGATCAGAACCCGATACATGTTTGATGCTTGATCAAGAACTCGCTATTTTTGTGTTTTATGGCCGCTTTTATGAGCTATTGGCCACATTTTTGGGGTTCTAGGGGATTCGCATGGTCTGTAAGACCCGATACATGTTTGAGAGTTATGACCAAAACTTGTCGTTTCGCTTTTATGGCCGCTTTTCATGAGCTATTGCCCATCGCTTTGAGTTTCCAAGGCGATTTATGTGTTTGAGAGTTATGACCAAAACTCATCGTTTTTGCGTATTATGGCCATTTTCATGAGTTATTGCCCATAATACTAGGGTTCTAGGGCGATTTAAAATGACCGTAAGACCCGATACATGTTTAAGGGCATGACCAAAAACTCTCCATTTTCGTGTTTTATGGCCATTTTCATGATAAATTACCCACGGTTTTAGGGTTCCAAGGCGATTTACATGTTTGAGAGTTATGACCAAACACTCTTTTCTTTCGCGTTTTATGTCCGTTTTCATAAGTTATTGCCCATAATATTGGGGTTCCAGATGATTTAAATGATCGTAAACCCGATACATATTTGACCGCATGACCAAAACCTTCCATTTTCATGTTTTAAGGTTGTTTCGTGAGATATTGCCCACAATTTGGGGGTTCCAAGGCGATTTACATGTATGAGAGTCCTGACCAAGAACTCGTCGTTTGTTGCGTTTTATGTTAATTTTCATGAGTTATGACCCATATTTTTGGGGTTCTTGGGCAATTTAAAATGACTGTAAGACCCAATACAAGTTTGATGCTTGATCAAATACTCGTCATTTCCGTGGTTTATGGCCGTTTTTATGAACTATTGCCCACATTTTTGGGGTTCTAGGTGGATTCGCATGGCCCGTAAGACCCGATACATGTTTGAGAGTTATGACCAAAACTCGCTGCTTTCGCTTTTATGGCCGCTTTCATGAGCTATTGCCCATAGTTTTGGGGTTCCAAGGCTATTTAAAGGTTTGAGAGTTATGACCAAAAATCGCTGCTTTTGGCGACATGGCCATTTTCACGAGTTATTGCCCATAATATTGGGATCCAGGGCGATTTAAAATGACCGTAAGACCCGATACATGTTTAAGGGCATGACTAAAAACTCTTCATTTTCGTGTTTTATGGCCATTTTCATGAGCAATTGCCCATAGTTTTGGGGTTCCAAGGCGATTTACATGTTTGAGAGTTATTACCAAACACTCTTCGCTGCTTTTATGGCTGCTTACAAGTTATTGCCCATAATATTGGGGTTCCACGGCAATTTAAAATGACCGTAAGACCCGATACATGTTTAAGGGCATGACCAAAAACTCTCCATTTTCATGTTTTATGGCCATTTTCATGAGCAATTGCCCACAGTTTTGGGGTTCCAAGGCGATTTACAAGTTTGAGAGTAATGACCAAACACTCGTTGTTTTTGCGTTTAATGGCAATTTTCATGAGTTATGGCCCATATTTTTGGGGTTCCAGGGCGATTTAAAACGACCGCAAGACACGATACATATTTAAGGGCATGACCAAACACTCGTCATTTTTGTGTTTTATGGCTGCTTTTCATGAGTTATTGCCCATAGTTTTGGGGTTCATAGGGCGATTTAAAATGACAGAACCCGATACATGTTTGATGCTTGATCAAGAACTCGCTATTTTTGTGTTTTATGGCCGCTTTTATGAGCTATTGGCCACATTTTTGGGGTTCTAGGGGATTCGCATGGTCTGTAAGACCCGATACATGTTTGAGAGTTATGACCAAAACTTGTCGCTCTCGCCTTTTATGGCCGCTTTTCATGAGCTATTGCCCATCGCTTTGAGTTTCCAAGGCGATTTATGTGTTTGAGAGTTATGACCAAAATTCCTCGCTTTTATGTGATTATAGCCATTTTCATGAGTTATTGCCCATAATATTGGGGTTCCAGGGCAATTTAAAATGACCGTAAGACCCGATATATGTTTAAGGGCATGACCAAAAACTCTCCATTTTCATGTTTTATGGCCATTTTCATGAGCAATTGCCCACAGTTTAGGGGTTCCAAGGCGATTTACATGTTTGAGAGTTATGACCAAACACTCGTTGTTTTCGCGTTTTGTGGACGTTTTCATAAGTTATTGCCCATAATATTGGGGTTCCAGGGCGATTTAAATGATCGTAAAACCCGATACATATTTGACTGCATGACCAAAAACCTTCCATTTTCATGTTTTAAGGCTGTTTTCAGGAGATATTGCCCACAATTTGGGGGTTCCAAGGCGATTTACATGTATGAGAGTCCTGACCAAGAACTCGTCGTTTGTTGCGTTTTATGTTAATTTTCATGAGTTATGACCCATATTTTTGGGGTTCTTGGGCAATTTAAAATGACTGTAAGACCCAATACAAGTTTGATGCTTGATCAAATACTCGTCATTTCCGTGGTTTATGGCCGTTTTTATGAACTATTGCCCACATTTTTGGGGTTCTAGGTGGATTCGCATGGCCCGTAAGACCCGATACATGTTTGAGAGTTATGACCAAAAACTCGCTGCTTTCGCTTTTATGGCCGCTTTTCATGAGCTATTGCCCATAGTTTTGGGGTTCCAAGGCTATTTAAAGGTTTGAGAGTTATGACCAAAACTCGCTGCTTTTATGACATGGCCATTTTCATGAGTTATTGCCCATAATATTGGGATCCAGTATGCATTTAAAATGACCGGAAGACCCGATACATGTTTAAGGGCATGACCAAAAACTCGTCATTTTTGTGTTTTATGGCCATTTTCATGAGCAATTGCCCATATTTTTGGAGTTCCAAGGCGATTTACATGTTTGAGAGTTATCACCAAACAGTCGTTTGTTTTCTCGTTTTATGGCCGTTTTCACAAGTTATTGCCCATAATATTGGGGTTCCAGGGCAATTTAAAATGACCGTAAGACCCGATACATGTTTAAGGGCACGACCAAAAACTCTCCATTTTCATGTTTTATGGCCATTTTCATGAGTAATTGCCCACAGTTTTGGGGTTCCAAGGCGATTTACAAGTTTGAGAGTTATGACCAAACACTCGTTGTTTTTGCGTTTAATGGCAATTTTCATGAGTTATGGCCCATATTTTTGGGGTTCCAGGGCGATTTAAAACGACCGCAAGACACGATACATATTTAAGGGCATGACCAAACACTCGTCATTTTTGTGTTTTATGGCCGTTTTCATGAGTTATTGCCCATAGTTTTGGGGTTCAAGGGCGATTTAAAATGACTGTAAACCCGATACATGTTTGATGCTTGATCAAGAACTCGTCATTTTTGTGTTTTATGGCCGGTTTTATGAGCTATTTGCCACATTTTTGGGGTTCTAGGGGGATTCGCATGGCCCGTAAGACATGTTTGAGAGTTATGACCAAAAACTTGTCGTTCTCGCCTTTTATGGCCGTTTTCATGAGCTATTGCCCATCGTTTTGAGTTTCCAAGGCGATTTACAGGTTTGAGAGTTATGACCAAAAATTCCTCGTTTTTGCGTATTATAGCCATTTTCATGAGTTATTGCCCATAATATTGGGGTTCCAGGGCGATTTAAATGACCATAAGACCCGATACGTGTTTAAGGGCATGACCAAAAACTCTCCATTTGCATGTTTTATGCCCATTTTCATGAGCAATTGCCCACAGTTTAGGGGTTCCAAGGCGATTTATATGTTTGATAGTTATGACCAAACACTCGTTGTTTTCGCGTTTTGTGGACGTTTTCATAAGTTATTGCCCATAATATTGGGGTTCCGGGGCGATTTAAATGATCGTAAAACCCGATACATATTTGACGGCATGACCAAAAACCTTCCATTTTCTTGTTTTAAGGCTGTTTTCAGGAGATATTGCCCACAATTTGGGGGTTCCAAGGCGATTTACATGTATGAGAGTCCCACCAAGAACTCGCTGCTTGTTGCGCTTTTATGTTAATTTTCATGAGTTATGACCCATATTTTTGGGTTCTGGGCAATTTAAAATGACCTGAAGACCCAATACAAGTTTGATGCTTGATCAAATACTGCTATTTCCGTGGTTTATGGCCGCTTTTATGAACTATTGCCCACATTTTTGGGGTTCTAGGTGGATTCGCATGGCCGTAAGACCCGATACATGTTTGAGAGTTATGACCAAAACTCGCTGCTTTTATGGCTTTTTCATGAGCTATTGCCCATAGTTTTGGGGTTCCAAGGCTATTTAAAGGTTTGAGAGTTATGACCAAAAACTCGCTGCTTTTTGGCGACATGGCCATTTTCATGAGTTATTGCCCATAATATTGGGATCCGTGGCGATTTAAAATGACCGTAATGACCCGATACATGTTTAAGGGGATGACTAAAAACTCTTCATTTTCGTGTTTTATGGCCATTTTCATGAGCAATTGCCCATTGTTTTGGGGTTCCAAGGGGATTTACATGTTTCAGAGTTATTACCAAACACTCGCTGCTTTTCGCGTTTTATGGCCGTTTTCACAAGTTATTGGCCATAATATTGGGGTTCCAGGGCAATTTAAAATGACCGTAAGACCCGATACATGTTTAAGGGCATGACCAAAAACTCTCCATTTTCATGTTTTATGGCCATTTTCATGAGCAATTGCCCACAGTTTTGGGGTTCCAAGGCGATTTACAAGTTTGAGAGTTATGACCAAACACTCGTTGTTTTTGCGTTTAATGGCAATTTTCATGAGTTATGGCCCATATTTTTGGGGTTCCAGGGCGATTTAAAACGACCGCAAGACACGATACATATTTAAGGGCATGACCAAACACTCGTCATTTTTGTGTTTTATGGCCGTTTTCATGAGTTATTGCCCATAGTTTTGGGGTTCAAGGGCGATTTAAAATGACTGTAAACCCGATACATGTTTGATGCTTGATCAAGAACTCGTCATTTTTGTGTTTTATGGCCGTTTTTTATGAGCTATTGGCCACATTTTTGGGGTTCTAGGGGGATTCGCATGGCCCGTAAGACCCGATACATGTTTGAGAGTTATGACCAAAAACTTGTCGTTCTCGCCTTTTATGGCCGTTTTCATGAGCTATTGCCCATCGTTTTGAGTTTCCAAGGCGATTTACAGGTTTGAGAGTTATGACCAAAAATTCCTCGCTTTTATGATTATAGCCATTTTCATGAGTTATTGCCCATAATATTGGGGTTCCAGGGCGATTTAAAATGACCATAAGACCCGATACGTGTTTAAGGGCATGACCAAAAACTCTACATTTGCATGTTCTATGGCCATTTTCATGAGCAATTGCCCACAGTTTTGGGGTTCCAAGGCGATTTACATGTTTGAGAGTTATGACCAAACACTCGTTGTATTCGCGTTTTGTGGACGTTTTCATAAGTTATTGCCCATAATATTGGGGTTCCAGGGCAATTTAAATGATCAGAAACCCGATACATATTTGATCGCATGACCAAAACCTTCCATTTTCATGTTTTAAGGTCTGTTTTCAGAGATATTGCCACAATTTGGGGGTTCCAAGGCGATTTACATGTATGAGAGTCCTGACCAAGAACTCGCTGCTTGTTGCGCTTTTATGTTAATTTTCATGAGTTATGACCCATATTTTTGGGGTTCTGGGCAATTTAAATGACCAGAAGACCCAATACAAGTTTGATGCTTGATCAAATACTCGCTATTTCCGTGGTTTATGGCCGCTTTTATGAACTATTGCCCACATTTTTGGGGTTCTAGGTGGATTCGCATGGCCGTAAGACCCGATACATGTTTGAGAGTTATGACCAAAACTCGCTGCTGCTTTTTATGGCTTTTCATGAGCTATTGCCCATAGTTTTGGGGTTCCAAGGCTATTTAAAGGTTTGAGAGTTATGACCAAAACTCGCTGCTTTTTTGGCGATATGGCCATTTTCATGAGTTATTGCCCATAATATTGGGATCCGTATGCATTTAAAATGACCGTAAGACCCGATACATGTTTAAGGGCATGACTAAAACTCTTCATTTTCGTGTTTTATGGCCATTTTCATGAGCAATTGCCCATAGTTTTGGGGTTCCAAGGAGATTTACATGTTTGAGAGTTATTACCAAACACTCGCTGCTTTCGCTTTTATGGCCGTTTTCACAAGTTATTGCCCATAATATTGGGGTTCCAGGGCAATTTAAAATGACCGTAAGACCCGATACATGTTTAAGGGCACGACCAAAAACTCTCCATTTTCATGTTTTATGGCCATTTTCATGAGTAATTGCCCACAGTTTTGGGGTTCCAAGGCGATTTACAAGTTTGAGAGTTATGACCAAACACTCGTTGTTTTTGCGTTTAATGGCAATTTTCATGAGTTATGGCCCATATTTTTGGGGTTCCAGGGCGATTTAAAACGACCGCAAGACACGATACATATTTAAGGGCATGACCAAACACTCGTCATTTTTGTGTTTTATGGCTGTTTTCATGAGTTATCCCCCATAGTTTTGGGGTTCAAGGGCGATTTAAAATGACTGTAAACCCGATACATGTTTGATGCTTGATCAAGAACTCGTCATTTTTGTGTTTTATGGCCGTTTTTTATGAGCTATTGGCCACATTTTGGGGTTCTAGGGGGATTCGTGATCTGTAAGACCCGATACATGTTTGAGAGTTATGACCAAAACTTGTCGTTTCGCTTTTATGGCCGCTTTCATGAGCTATTGCCCATCGCTTTGAGTTTCCAAGGCGATTTATGTTTGAGAGTTATGACCAAAATTCTCGCTTTTTATGATTATAGCCATTTTCATGAGTTATTGCCTATAATATTGGGGTTCCAGGGCGATTTAAAATGACCATAAGACCCGATACGTGTATGAGGGCATGACCAAAAACTCTCCATTTGCATGTTTTATGGCCATTTTCATGAGAAATTGCCCACAGTTTAGGGGTTCCAAGGCGATTTACATGTTTGAGAGTTATGACCAAACACTCGTTGTTTTTGCGTTTTGTGGGCGCTTTTCATAAGTTATTGCCCATAATATTGGGGTTCCAGGCGATTTAAATGATCAGAAACCCGATACATATTTGACTGCATGACCAAAAACCTTCCATTTTCATGTTTTAAGGTCTGTTGTGAGATATTGCCCACAATTTGGGGTTCCAAGGCGATTTACATGTATGAGAGTCCCGACCAAGAACTCGCTGCTTGTTGCGCTTTATGTTAATTTTCATGAGTTATGACCCATATTTTTGGGGTTCTTGGGCAATTTAAAATGACAGAAGACCCAATACAAGTTTGATGCTTGATCAAATACTCGCTATTTCCGTGGTTTATGGCCGCTTTTATGAACTATTGCCCACATTTTGGGGTTCTAGGTGGATTCGCATGGCCCGTAAGACCCGATACATGTTTGAGAGTTATGACCAAAAACTCGCTGCTTTCGCTTTTATGGCCGCTTTCATGAGCTATTGCCCATAGTTTTGGGGTTCCAAGGCTATTTAAAGGTTTGAGAGTTATGACCAAAACTCGCTGCTTTTGGCGACATGGCCATTTTCATGAGTTATTGCCCATAATATTGGGATCCACGGCGATTTAAAATGACCGTAAGACCCGATACATGTTTAAGGGCATGACTAAAAACTCTTCATTTTCGTGTTTTATGGCCATTTTCATGAGCAATTGCCCATAGTTTTGGGGTTCCAAGGAGATTTACATGTTTGAGAGTTATTACCAAACACTCGCTTTTTATGGCCGTTTTCACATGTTATTGCCCATAATATTGGGGTTCCAGGGCAATTTAAAATGACCGTAAGACCCGATACATGTTTAAGGGCATGACCAAAAACTCTCCATTTTCATGTTTTATGGCCATTTTCATGAGCAATTGCCCACAGTTTTGTGGTTCCAAGGCGATTTACAAGTTTCAGAGTAATGACCAAACACTCGTTGTTTTTGCGTTTAATGGCAATTTTCATGAGTTATGGCCCATATTTTCGGGGTTCCAGGGCGAATTAAAACGACCGCAAGACACGATACATATTTAAGGGCATGACCAAACACTCGTCATTTTTGTGTTTTATGGTCGTTTTCATGAGTTATTGCCCATAGTTTTGGGGTTCAAGGGCGATTATTTAAATGATCAGAACCCGATACATGTTTGATGCTTGATCAAGAACTCGCTATTTTTGTGTTTTATGGCGCTTTTTATGAGCTATTGGCCACATTTTTGGGGTTCTAGGGGATTCGCATGGTCTGTAAGACCCGATACATGTTTGAGAGTTATGACCAAAACTTGTCGTTTCGCCTTTTTATGGCCGCTTTCATGAGCTATTGCCCATCGCTTTGAGTTTCCAAGGCGATTTACAGGTTTGAGAGTTATGACCAAAATTCCTCGCTTTTATGATTATAGCCATTTTCATGAGTTATTGCCCATAATATTGGGGTTCCAGGCGATTTAAATGACCATAAGACCCGACACGTGTTTAAGGGCATGACCAAAACTCTCCATTTGCATGTTTTATGGCCATTTTCATGAGCAATTGCCACAGTTTAGGGGTTCCAAGGCGATTTACATGTTTGAGAGTTATGACCAAACACTCGTTGTTTTCGCTTTGTGGACGCTTTCATAAGTTATTGCCCATAATATTGGGGTTCCAGGCGATTTAAATGATCGTGAAACCGATACATATTTGACATGACCAAAAACCTTCCATTTTCATGTTTTAAGGTCTGTTTTCAGAGATATTGCCCACAATTTGGGGTTCCAAGGCGATTTACATGTATGAGAGTCCCGACCAAGAACTCGCTGCTTGTTATGCGTTTTATGTTAATTTTCATGAGTTATGACCCATATTTTTGGGGTTCTTGGGCAATTTAAAATGACTGTAAGACCCAATACAAGTTTGATGCTTGATCAAATACTCGTCATTTCCGTGGTTTATGGCCGTTTTTATGAACTATTGCCCACATTTTTGGGGTTCTAGGTGGATTCGCATGGCCCGTAAGACCCGATACATGTTTGAGAGTTATGACCAAAAACTCGTCGTTTTTGGCGTATTATGGCCATTTTCATGAGTTATTGCCCATAATATTGGGATCCAGGGCGATTTAAAATGACCGTATGACCCGATACATGTTTAAGGGCATGACTAAAAACTCTTCATTTTCGTGTTTTATGGCCATTTTCATGAGCAATTGCCCATAGTTTTGGGGTTCCAAGGAGATTTACATGTTTGAGAGTTATTACCAAACACTCGTCGCTGCTTTTATGGCCGCTTTTCAAGTTATTGCCCATAATATTGGGGTTCCAGGGCAATTTAAAATGACCGTAAGACCCGATACATGTTTAAGGGCATGACCAAAAACTCTCCATTTTCATGTTTTATGGCCATTTTCATGAGCAATTGCCCACAGTTTTGGGGTTCCAAGGCGATTTACAAGTTTGAGAGTTATGACCAAACACTCGTTGTTTTTTTGTTTAATGGCAATTTTCATGAGTTATGGCCCATATTATTGGGGTTCCAGGGCAATTTAAAACGACCGTAAGACACGATACATGTTTAAGGGCATGACCAAACACTCATCATTTTTGTGTTTTATGGCCGTTTTCATGAGTTATTGCCCATAGTTTTGGGGTTCAAGGGCGATTTAAAATGATCAGAACCCGATACATGTTTGATGCTTGATCAAGAACTCGCTATTTTTGTGTTTTATGGCGCTTTTTATGAGCTATTGGCCACATTTTTGGGGTTCTAGGGGATTCGCATGGTCTGTAAGACCCGATACATGTTTGAGAGTTATGACCAAAACTTGTCGTTCTCGCCTTTTATGGCCGCTTTTCATGAGCTATTGCCCATCGCTTTGAGTTTCCAAGGCGATTTACGTGTTTGAGAGTTATGACCAAAATTCCTCGCTTTTTATGTATTATAGCCATTGTCATGAGTTCTTGCCCATAACATTGGTGTTCCAGTGCAATTTAAAAGGACCATAAGCCCCGATACGTGTTTAAGGGCATGACCAAAACCTCTCCATTTGCATGTTTTATGGCCATTTTCATGAGCAATTGCCCACAGTTTAGGGGTTCCAAGGCGATTTACATGTTTGAGAGTTATGACCAAACACTCGTTGTTTTCGCTTTGTGGACGCTTATAAGTTATTGCCCATAATATTGGGGTTCCAGGCGATTTAAATGATCGAAACCCGATACATATTTGATCGATGACCAAAACCTTCCATTTTCATGTTTTAAGGTCGTTTTGTGAGATATTGCCCACAATTTGGGGGTTCCAAGGCGATTTACATGTATGAGAGTCCCGACCAAGAACTCGCTGCTTGTTGCGCTTTATGTTAATTTTCATGAGTTATGACCCATATTTTTGGGGTTCTTGGGCAATTTAAAATGACTGAAGACCCAATACAAGTTTGATGCTTGATCAAATACTGCTATTTCCGTGGTTTATGGCCGTTTTTATGAACTATTGCCCACATTTTTGGGGTTCTAGGTGGATTCGCATGGCCCGTAAGACCCGATACATGTTTGAGAGTTATGACCAAAACTCGCTGCTGCTTTTATGGCCGTTTTCATGAGCTATTGCCCATAGTTTTGGGATCCAGGGCGATTTAAAATGTCCGTATGACCCGATAAATGTTTAAGGGCATGACTAAAAACTCTTCATTTTCGTGTTTTATGGCCATTTTTATGAGCAATTGCCCATAGTTTTGGGGTTCCAAGGAGATTTACATGTTTGAGAGTTATTACCAAACACTCGGCTTTCGCTGCTTTTATGGCTGCTTTCAATGTTATTGCCCATAATATTGGGGTTCCAGGCAATTTAAAATGACCGTAAGACCCGATACATGTTTAAGGGCATGACCAAAGACTATCCATTTTCATGTTTTATGGCCATTTTCATGAGCAATTGCCCACAGTTTTGTGGTTCAAAGGCGATTTACAAGTTTCAGAGTAATGACCAAACACTCGTGGTTTTTTCGTTTAATGGCAATTTTCATGAGTTATGGCCCATATTTTCGGGGTTCCAGGGCGAATTAAAACGACCGCAAGACACGATACATATTTAAGGGCATGACCAAACACTCGCTATTTTTGTGTTTTATGGCCGCTTCATGAGTTATTGCCCATAGTTTTGGGGTTCAAGGGCGATTTAAATGACTCAGAACCCGATACATGTTTGATGCTTGATCCAGAACTCGTAATTTTTGTGTTTTATGGCCTTTTTATGAGCTATTGGCCACATTTTTGGGGTTCTAGGGGTATTCGCATGGCCCGTAAGACCCGATACATGTTTGAGAGTTATGACCAAAACTTGTCGTTTCTCGCCTTTTATGGCCGCTTTTCATGAGCTATTGCCCATCGCTTTGAGTTTCCAAGGCGATTTATGTGTTTGAGAGTTATGACCAAAATTCTCGCTTTTATGTATTATAGCCATTTTCATGAGTTATTGCCCATAATATTGGGGTTCCAGGCATTTAAAATGACCATAAGACCCGACACGTGTTTAAGGGCATGACCAAAACTCTCCATTTGCATGTTTTATGGCCATTTTCATGAGCAATTGCCCACGCTTTAGGGGTTCCAAGGCGATTTACATGTTTGAGAGTTATGACCAAACACTCGTTGTTTTCGCTTTGTGGATCGCTTATAAGTTATTGCCCATAATATTGGGGTTCCAGGCATTTAAATGATCGTGAAACCCGATACATATTTGACTAAGATGACCAAAACCTTCCATTTTCATGTTTTAAGGCTGTTTTCGTGAGATATTGCCCACAATTTGGGGGTTCCAAGGCGATTTACATGTATGAGAGTCCCCACCAAGAACTCGCTGCTTGTTGTGTTTTATGTTAATTTTCATGAGTTATGACCCATATTTTGGGTTCTTGGGCATTTAAAATGACTGTAAGACCCAATACAAGTTTGATGCTTGATCAAATACTGCTATTTCCGTGTTTTATGGCCGCTTTTATGAACTATTGCCCACATTTTTGGGGTTCTAGGTGGATTCGCATGGCCTGTAAGACCCGATACATGTTTGAGAGTTATGACCAAAACTCGCTGCTGCTTTTATGGCCGATTTCATGAGCTATTGCCCATAGTTTTGGGGTTCCAAGGCGATTTAAACGTTTGGGAGTTATGACCAAAACTCGCTGCTTTATGATATGGCCATTTTCATGAGTTATTGCCCATAATATTGGGATCCGTATGCTTTAAAATGACCGTAAGACCCGATATATGTTTAAGGGCATGACTAAAACTCTTCATTTTCGTGTTTTATGGCCATTTTCATGAGCAATTGCCCATAGTTTTGGGGTTCCAAGGAGATTTACATGTTTGAGAGTTATTACCAAACACTCGTCGCTGCTTCGCTTTTATGGCCGCTTCACAAGTTATTGCCCATAATATTGGGGTTCCAGGCAATTTAAAATGACCGTAAGACCCGATACATGTTTAAGGGCATGACCAAAACTCTATTTTCATGTTTTATGGCCATTTTCATGAGCAATTGCCCACATTTGGGGTTCCAAGGCGATTTACAAGTTTGAGAGTTATGACCAAACACTCAAGTTTTTTATGTTTAATGGCAATTTTCATGAGTTATGGCCCATGTTTTTGGGGTTCCAGGGCGATTTAAAACGACCGCAAGACACGATACATATTTAAGGGCATGACCAAACACTCGTCATTTTTGTGTTTTATGGTCGTTTTCATGAGTTATTTCCCATAGTTTTGGGGTTCAAGGGCGATTTAAAATGACTGTAACCCGATACATGTTTGATGCTTGATCAAGAACTCGTCATTTTTGTGTTTTATGGACGTTTTTTATGAGCTATTGGCCACATTTTTGTGGTTCTAGGGGGATTCGCATGGCCCGTAAGACCCGATACATGTTTGAGAGTTATGACCAAAAACTTGTCGTTTCGCTTTTTATGGCCGCTTTTCATGAGCTATTGCCCATCGCTTTGAGGTTCCAAGGCGATTTACAGTGTTTGAGAGTTATGACCAAAATTCCTCGCTTTTTATGATTATAGCCATTTTCATGAGTTATTGCCCATAATATTGGGGTTCCAGGGCGATTTAAAATGACCATAAGACCCGATACGTGTTTAAGGGCATGACCAAAAACTCTCCATTTGCATGTTTTATGGCCATTTTCATGAGCAATTGCCCACAGTTTAGGGGTTCCAAGGCGATTTACATGTTTGAGAGTTATGACCAAACACTCGTTGTTTTCGCGTTTTGTGGACGTTTTCATAAGTTATTGCCCATAATATTGGGGTTCCAGGGCGATTTAAATGATCGTAAAACCAGATACATATTTGACGGCATGACCAAAAACCTTCCATTTTCATGTTTTAAGGTTGTTTTCAGGAGATATTGCCCACAATTCGGGGGTTCCAAGTGTAGCATCCCAGTTGTCTAACCCCTGTAATGCTACATGTCATAATAATAAAATGGGCCACTTACAACATATAATTGTTGCATCATCATCTCATCATGCTCATGTCATCATGTCCCCTTGCATTTGAGCATCATATAAAACCTTTTTCTTGTTGGTTCTTATCTCATGTGCATGATTAATTGTAGTTTTCTCTTGATATTGTATTTGGTTCTTACTAAATTGTTAAATGCCCAAGTTGAGTTGGGGCATCTCTTTGACTCCACCACCTTATCTTTCACCACCTTATAGTTCCACCATCCAATAATATGGGCTTGGCCTTTTATTGAGTTATCTCTAGCCCATGTTGTTGGTTGGATCCACCCATAATCTATTGCTTGGCCTTTGCCCACTTTTTGGGAATGCAAGGATTAAAAGCCACATGAAATAATGTTGTTTTCACAATATAACCATTGGACTTTAATTGTGTTGCATGGGCCATGCAAGTGTCACCTAGTCTAGTTTCTGGTTTTATTTGAATACTAGTTGGAGTTTCCTCCTTGGTTTAAAACAGGTGTTGGCTTGTAGTTTGTTCTCCTCATCTTCTCTCCCTCTTCATCCCTTAGTTAAACCCTACCTCATGTCCCATGCACACTTGTGCTAATGTGGCATGCACCCCTCTAATTTCCCCCCCCCCTCTCTTTGGATCTTGCTTGGTCCTTTGTTGGATCATGCATGGGCCATTAAACCACCCCTTACCCCTCTCTTATCTAACCTAAGACTAAACCCTACACTACACCTCCCTCTAATAAAACCAAAACCCAACCCCACACCATCTACCCTTGTCTCTAAACCATACCCTTAACCATCCTAGCTACCCCTCTCTAGTTTAGCCATACCCCATGTCCTATCTACTCCCTCTCTTCATCAAAGAAGCCTCATCTACCCTAGACCGTATCACCCCTCTTCCTCTCTTTCCCTCTCTTCTTGGTCAAATCTCTGTCCAGACTCCCTGTGAAAAGTGCAAAGGTTTTGAAATCAGAAGCTGTTTTGAAATTGGTTTGAAAACAAACAAAACAACAAATAAAAGAGAAAGAGAAATAAAAAGGGAGAGAGAGAACCTGGCAGCCCACCCTGGCGCAGCCCAGAGCAACCCAGCTTCCCCTCTCCAACTCGGCCTCCGCCCGTTAACCCCTCTCACGGACGTTGCTGTTCCTCTTCCCTGTCGCCACCCTTCTCTCCCACGCTGACGGAAGCAAACGGCGGTGTGGCCGCCTCAAGCCGTCTGCCAAGATCACGCGACAAAGACGTGAGCCCCCGCCTTCTTATCCCAATCGAGCAGCCTCCTCAACCCTAGCCTCCCTCTCTCGCCAGCCGCCTTCCTCCTTTCCTCGCTCTCGCCCCAATTGCCAAGCCAGGAGGAAGCTTGAGGAGGAGGAGGAGAACTGGCCGCGCCGTCAGATCGCTGCAGGAGGAGCCTGGGTCGCCACGAACCGCCGCGCCACCGACTGTCAGCGTCATGCAGTGCGCCGCGCCGCCGCTGTTCAGCCTCCTCGCTGCCGTTGCCCCGCTGCCGCCAAGACCTCCTCGGTGAGCTGCCGCCAACCTCCTCCTCTAGCTTGCACTGCCTTCGCTTAGCATCGCCGCTGGCGACGCGCTTGCCTGCCAGCGCTAGACGGGCAGCAGACGCAGACGAACCCCCGAAGGCTCTGTTTGCCGTAACGCCGACCGCTCAACCCTCCCCCGTCGATGGTCCCTCAGCAAAACGAGTAGCCAATAGATCCCTCTGCAGTTTTCTTTGCGGCTTTGCGAGATCGCCCTCGCTTGCTCGCTTTTCCTCGCCGAAAAGCTCGCCGTCGCCAGGAGCAGCGGCCAGAGTTGCGTCCACAGTCGAGCCTGTGCGGTTTTGCAGAAGCCCCTCGAGTCTCCGGCCGAGCACGCTCGATCCCCTAGCAACCAAGGCTCCCACCGCCTAACGTTTTAGTAAAACCCTCCCAAAGCAGCCTGTGCCTCAACCCGCCTCCTACCCTCAGCGAGCCACGGTCCACCCCTGCCTCACTGGCACGTGGGACCAAGCAGCCTTCTGCGTCGACGCCTGGCTGGCTGTGCCTGGGTGGCAGAAGGCTGCCGCGTGTAGGTGACCTGTTCCCCCCCCAATGCCATCGTCTGAGGGTAGGTAGCCCTGAGTGAGAAAGTCTGCCAAGTTTCTTTTGGACCAAATAAAATTCAGAAATTTGTAAAATCCAATTAAATTCATATCTTTTGAAATAATTCGAATTTGATAAAACTTTTAAAATGAAAAGTGAATGTTTTTCAAATATGAATTCAACCATGTGTCTGAGTTTGACCAAGTCTGACCCTATCAAGTCAAACCTTTGACTTTGACCATAATTAATTAATTTGGCTAAAAATAAATTTAAATCCCAAATTCCAAATAGTTCAAGTAATATATGTTTTTGATTCAGAAAATGAGGGAATTCAAATATGCCATCTGTTTTGTATTTTGCTCAAGTAAATTCCAAATTCATGTTAATTACATCAAATGCCACTGGATTTTCAATAAACCATAACTTTTGTTTTGTAAATCCAAACTTAGCAAGTAAATAGTCTAAATCGATCAGCTCGACGAGACCTTTCTGTTTATGCTATCCATGACTTCAATTGCAGCATGCATCATATAACTATATCATGAATAACAACTGTTATGGCAACAAATGTGGTTCCAAAACCCACTAAATGTTATATTCTTGTTCCCCACACCTCAACCATGCCATGCTACTTTACTTGCCATGTCAAATGTGCATCATTCATCATGGCATGATTGTTTGCTTGACGCATCTTATTCATATGCTTGTGCTCTATATTCATGTTGGCCTTGTTTGTTTGGTTTTTCTTGATAGACACCGAAAGGTGGGTTGTATCAAGAGAACCAGAGCACTACCTGAACCGCCCTTTGCTTCAACAGAGACACCGTGCAAGCACTACCACATGCTTGCATACATAGACCTATTGCCTCTATCTTATTCTTGCATCATTGAGTCGCAATTGCATTAAAATGAATCCCAAGTACGCATAGCCTTTACTTTTAAACTCCACCAAGCTTGTACCTCCATCCCATGAGCCACTACTATAGGAGTTGTTTGAGCCATGCAGTCGAGAACAACATGTGTAGGGTTTGTGAGAGTCTCGATGAATAACGAGGTACTTAAACAACTTAACCCGAGTAGTTCGGGATAACTAAAGAAAGTGGCACCGTGAGCAATATCTCTGCTATTTGGTTTTTCCGCTCACTTGTGTCCCGTAAGACCCCGAGTACTTGATTCCTGTTCCTTGATTTATCGCGCTATCCACATCCGGAGGTATATGGGACCCCCTGGACCGTAGCTTGATTCCGCTCTTATTTCTTGGGGCCACAAACTAGTTTGAGGTTTTATTTACGATCCTGTACTTATGCCATGTTTTACCGCTTTATTTACGACAGCGAGGTATCGCACATCGCATCGCTTAGGATCGGACCACGATTTCGCTGGTGTCGACAAGCCCGCTTGGGGTTCCTATCGCTCACACCGTCCCGCCAAACCTTGAGGCCGCCTGGCTTGCTTACTCCATTGCGGTTCTACTTAAGGGTGGCCTGAAATATTGCTGAATCTTGTGATTGTTCAATCGTGAAAGCCTCGTTGGGTTTTGATTTGGTTTTTCCGAGGTTGATCGAGCGTGTGTTGCTATTGGTGCACCGGCCGGTAAAACTTTCAAAGCCGTGTCCGCAGATATGGACGACTTGGAGCACAGTTTCTTGATCATAGACAAGCATAACTAAAGTACCGCTTTTAATCTGACTAAAGTAACTTGACTAGTAAATAGTGCAATACTCATGGAAAGGTTAATAAAATTGCCAACGGATGGGGGGGTTGTCCGTCCGCTTCCCTGATGGTAAGCAGGGAGGAGGATGGATCTGATGAGATTACCAATATAACTGTTGTACTTAAATTCACGGACATCCGCCTATCATTGGTTAGGCGGATGGTTAGCGCTATCTCAGAGAACTGCTAGGGTTTATCTTTTCGCTGCAATTGCGTCACCCCAGGTTGTGTCCCCTTTAGAGGCATTAAGACTTGCTGAGTACCCTTAGGGTCTCACACGATAAATTCTTGATTCAGATGAACAGGTACCTTCTCAGGACGGATACTGGGTGGAAGAAGCCGATGAAGTGGGCAACGATCGTATGGTGTAGAGATTCCGGGATCGGGGATCCGTGAGACCTGTAGTTGGGGTGTGCTTATTTTCTCCGCATCTTATGCCTATTTGCTTCTTATCCGTACTCGGATCTTGTTTGCCGCCTGCATGATACTCTGATGTGTGTTGTATGAGGAGTTATCCTAAATTATAGCTGTATCTAGGTCATTTGAATCTTGCCGTATGGCGTTGGTATATTTCCTTTCTTTCTAGATGGTGTGGCTCTGATGTACTCTTGTATGGTGGCTTGCGTACATACCCACTTGTGTCGTAGTTGATCCTTCGCCGACCACGCCCGCCCGTGACAGTCCCGTTGAGAGGTTAGCGGTTGGGACGTCTGAAAGGACTACCATGAGTGGCTTTTGGGGCCCGCAGTACTATTTCAACCGCTATCTCTCATCCGTGCTTGTATCTAGGAGCGTAGTTCACCGAGGTAGTTACAATTGGTATCGAGCCATCCCGACCTTCGTGGTTTCAGCCAAACACGTTGTCGGCCTAGCAAATATTTTAGTAGTTATGTATATAGGGAAAAACAAAACGCGAGAGTAGGACTGCTTCCATTTTTCTTCTTACCCTCCCACCCACCCTTTCTGGTAAGGAAGTGCAACGTTTTCAATCCTCTTCTCAAAGTTCAAACTAGGATTCACGTGTTCGGGGTTTCCGTAGTACCATAGGATGTGTGTGTGTGTATGTGTGTGTAGTCCCTTGTCTATCTGTTGCATCCAAGTTGTTATCTTATCTGCCTTTGGTTATCAACTGTTGGTACATTCCATACCGACAGGCTTTTGTAAACCGACGCAATCTATCTTCCTTTTGTATCCGACGCTATCTTGTTTGGGGTGTTCGTTTCCGTAGTACCAATCTTTAGGTTTCGTCGTGAGAAGAAGGGATTAGGATATGTGTTCCACTTGTTCATGTGCGGAGTAATGATTTGAGTGCGGGATGGAGTCGCGACCATACCACTACTTGTATCATTTGCTTTTGTATATTGGATCGGTAGAGTCACTAATCTTGATTCGTTAAGTAATTTTATGATCTATTGGTATTTTAATGCCAAATTTGTGGAAAATTTTTCTTTGATATGTTTGTGTACCACACTCCTTTTCAACGTGGTGCGATATGCTTAATATCTTTGAGGTGCTATGAACTTTGTTGATATTTTTATATCATCTCAAAATTGTATCCTTTAATCTTGGTTAATTCCATCTTGGTACTATTTTGGATTATTATCATTCTCCATTATAGTAATCGACTTGAGTTTTACATCAATGACAGGATGGCTCCCCACGGGACGAGGAGGACATTCCTCCGAATGGCTCAAGATCACAAGCATAGCTAATGCTTTGGCAGCCATGCAAGAGAACCAGCTACGCTTTGAGGAGAGCGTCCAAGGAACGAGTTCACTCCACTTCCTCCACCTCCCAAGCGTGGTGACATCAAGAGCTTCCTCAAGTTCAACCCGCTTCGACATGTCCGACCGACCTCTTGATGTCGATGATTGGTGCGCGAGATCTCAAGGTTGCTAGAGACCGATGTGCCGTAACAGGAATGGGTAAAGTGTGCTACTCACCTCAAGGGAGACGCAGCTCTATGGTGGAAAACTACTTGAAGGCTAGTCTGACTGGCTCCACCCTACTTGGGAGAGGTTCACCGCAGCTTTCAAGGAGCAGTTTCTCTCGTAGATTGTGATGGAACGGATGAAGGATGCTTTCCTCAACTTGAAGCAGTGGCAATGATAACGCCAACACCTACATCGTGAACTTTATGAACCTGTCTCGCTATGGTGGTGATGAGGTATCGATGACAAGAAAAGCGTAAGAGATTCGTGCAAGGGCTCAATGCGTCGATCAAGTATGCACTCACACATGCAAGACCGGCAACCTTCCTGAACTGCAGATATGGCACTACAAGAGGAGGCTAGTAGGCAGATGTTCGAGGAGTCCAAGAAACACAGCAGGATGCATCAAGCTCGGCAGAATGGCAACTCCTTCTAAGCGGCGTGTCCGGGTTCCTAACACCCCACGTCGCTCCGGCTCCACCAAGACCTGCAACTTACGCGCCAAGGCCATCAAACTTCACCACCGCGGCTCCTGTGGGCTACAACAACCCTTACCTCGAGCGCTGGCGGAGTCCTCGCTTCTCGCTTCCACGTGCTCACGGTGCTTGCTACACGTGGAGATCCTGGACATCCCACCGAACTGTCCATTGAAGAACAAAGCTCCCTCAACCCCCGCCAAGATCTGCAACAAGTTCTCCTTCGTTCGTGCACCACCGCCGGCTCTCAACATCAACACTAAGCCCGGGTTCGCGGTCGGCGTGCCAACCGCGCTAACGCCTAAAGCGAGCTCGCACTGGAGTTGTCATGGGTATGCTTTCGCTAACTCCCCTCGCACGAGTTCTCTTTGATTCGTGCATCGCATTCTTTTGTCTCTGTAAAGTTTGCAAGTGAGAATGAGTTAGTCATGGATCCTCTTCCCAAGTGGTTAATGGTTCTTTCTCCCGGGCAAACATGAGGGCGGAGTATATCACCATGGCAATCGATCGAGATTGGTGGTTCTTCCTTCTTGGCTTCTTTGATTGTTCTCGACTCGACATTGATGTCATCTTGGGCATGGATTGGTTGACAAATGCAGCTGTGATTGATTGTGCTGAACGCCGTTGTCTCTCAAGATCCTCAAGGCCATCTAGTCTTTTCTCCAAGTCCGACTCGGATGTCCAGCTCTATTCCTTGGCTGCTCGAATGATGATGCTATGGAAGCTATTCAAGGTACCAAAGTGGTCCGTGAGTTTCCGGATGTTTTTCCAAGAGTTGCTGTGTATGCCTCCGGATCGCTAAGTTGAATTGTGATTGAGCTTGAACTGGACGGCTCCTATCTCCAAGAGGCCATATAAAATGGGTCCTTCCGAGTTGGTAACTCAAACGACAACTTGATGAACAAGAGAAGTTGGGTTTCATTCAACAAGATTTCTTCTTGGGGTAGCCCAACAATCTTTGTGAAGAAGCGTGACAGAACCGATAGGCTATGTGTTGATTATCGGGCTCTCAATGCTAAAACCATCAAGAACAAATATCCTCTCCCTCGGATAAATGATCTATTTGATCAGCTAGCAGGAGCTGTGGTGTTCTCTAAGCTCGATTTGAGAAGTGGTTATCACCAAATCAAAATTCGCAAAGAGGATGTGCCCAAAACATCTTTCACCACTCGCTATGGCCTGTATGAGTACACGGTCATGTCTTTCGGTCTCACCAACGCACCTGCTACCTTCTCGAGGTGATGAACTCCGCTTTCATGGAGTACCGGAAAAGTTTGTGGTGGTATATCCGGATGACATTCTGTCTATTCCAAGTCCAAGGAGGAGCATGAAGAGCACTGCGGTGTGTCTGAACAAGCTTCGTGAGAACCGCTTGTATGCAAAGTTCTCAAGTGTGAGTTCGGTTGCTCAAGTAACCTATCTGGGACATGTCATCTCGCCAAGGGCATTGCGCTTAACCCGAGACCGTGAAGACAATAGTTGAATGGCTTCCTCCCGCTAATGTCAAGGAAGTGCGGAGTTTTCTCGGCTTGGCTAGCTATTGTCGTCGTTTTTGCGTAACTTCTCGAAGATAGCAAAGCCTCTTACCGATCTTCTCAAGAAAGGCAAGAAGTACTGGGACTCCTCGCTTGTCAAGAAAGTTTGAGACACTCAAAGAGAAGCTCACTTCCACACCAGTCTTGGTTCCTCCGGATACATCCAAGCCCTTCCAGATCTTCATGATGCCTCTTTGCAAGGATTGGGTGCGGTCCTTATGCAAGAGAGACAGTGGTTGCTTATGCCTCTCGCCGCTTGAAGACGCATGAGGTCAACTATCCCACACATGACCTTGAGCTAGCAGCAGTGGTATTTGCTTTGAAGCCGTGGAGGCACTACTTGCTGGGTAACCGCTAGAGATCTTCTCGGACCACAAGAGTTTGAAGTATATCTTCACTCAACCGGATCTCAATCTTCGCAAAGGAGATGGATTGAAGCCATCAATGACTTCGATGTGACCATCAACTACACTCGAAAAGCAAACGTCATGGCGATGCGCTTAGCCGTAAAGCTTATGTCAACAACCTCATGGTAGAAGAGCAGCCTCTCTTGTGCGAGGAATTCCACACCAACTCGAGATTGTGGAACAAGGGCACCTCCGAACCTTCCGCTACTCCTCTTGGAAGAACAGATTCGCTCGCCACCAGGTGATCCACACACTAGAAAGCTCATCTCCAAGCTTGGCACTCCGAAGTATGAATCCTTCCATGTTGATGATCAGGGCACGCTCTTCTTTGATCACCGGATGTTTGTTCCAAACTATCCGGGTCTGAGAGATCAATTGCTAAAGGAGGCACATGATTCGGTTCTTTCTATCCATCCTGGCAGCACAAAGATGTACATGGACTTGAAAACACAATACTGGTGGCCTGGGTTGAAAAGGTATTGTGCCAAGTATGTCTCAGAATGTGATGTCTGCCGCAGAGTCAAGGCTGTTCATCAGAAACCATTCGGTCTTCTACAGCCATTGAAACCTCCGGAATGGAAGTGGGAGAAAGTTGAGATGGACTTCATCACGGGTTTTCCGAGGTCGCAGAAGGGCAACAATGCAATTTTTGTTGTCATCGAGGCTTTCCAAAGTGGCACACTTCTTCCCAATCAAAGAAACAATTTCGACTTCAGCCATCGAGCTCTATATCAAGGATTGTCTCTTTGTATGGGGTTCCACTTGAAATCAGTTCAGATCGTGGAGCATCTTCACCTCAAAGTTCGGGAAAGCTTCCAAAAGCTTTGGGAACGGTTGAACTTCAGATCGCTACCACCCTCACCGCAAGGACAAGTGGAGAGGATCAATCGATTCTCGAGGACATGCTTAGAGCTTGCGTCATCTCGCTTGGCATGAAGTGGAGGAATGCCTTCCATATGCTGAATTCTCCTACAACAACAGCTTCGGAAGAGTCTCAAGATGGCACCATTCGAGGCTCTCTATGGTCGCAAGTGCAGAACTCCCATTGGTTGGTCAGTGCGAGAAAGAATCTGTTTGGCCTCGACATTGTGACTCAAGCAGAGGAGAAGGTGCATATCATTCGAGAACTCAAGATTGCTCGAGTCGCCGAAGAGCAACTATGACAGAAGCACACGATATGGTATATGCCCTGGTGATCTAGTCTACCTTCGTGTCACTCCCATGAGAGGAACACACCGCTCAGATCAAAGGAAAGTTGGCTCCTAGATACATCGGTCCTTTCAAGATACGTGGTAGAAGAGGAGAAGTTGCTTATGCACTTGAGCTTCCGGAAAAACTCAAAGTCCATGATGTTTTCCACATCTCTCAGCTCAAGAAGTGCTTCAAAGACCCCGGCAAGACCGTGGATCATGAGCTAATCGACCTACAAGAAGATCTCTCTTATCAAGAGCACCCCACCAAAATCCTTGAGACCGCAGAACGAAGGACTCGCAACAAGTCCATCAAATTCTGCAAGGTGCAGTGGTCACACCATTCTGTTGATGAAGCAACATGGGAGCGTGAAGATGAACTCCGTGCCAATCATCCTTCTCTCTTTGTGTCTTCTTCTTCTTCCTAGAATCTCGGGGCGAGATTCCTGTTTAGTGGGGGAGAGTTGTAGCATCCCAGTTGTCTAACCCCTGTAATGCTACATGTCATAATAATAAAATGGGCCACTTACAACATATAATTGTTGCATCATCATCTCATCATGCTCATGTCATCATGTCCCCTTGCATTTGAGCATCATATAAAACCTTTTTCTTGTTGGTTCTTATCTCATGTGCATGATTAATTGTAGTTTTCTCTTGATATTGTATTTGGTTCTTACTAAATTGTTAAATGCCCAAGTTGAGTTGGGGGCATCTCTCTTTTGACTCCACCACCTTATCTTTCACCACCTTATAGTTCCACCATCCAATAATATGGGCTTGGCCTTTTATTGAGTTATCTCTAGCCCATGTTGTTGGTTGGATCCACCCATAATCTATTGCTTGGCCTTTGCCCACTTTTTGGGAATGCAAGGATTAAAAGCCACATGAAATAATGTTGTTTTCACAATATAACCATTGGACTTTAATTGTGTTGCATGGGCCATGCAAGTGTCACCTAGTCTAGTTTCTGGTATTATTTGAATACTAGTTGGAGTTTCCTCCTTGGTTTAAAACAGGTGTTGGCTTGTAGTTTGTTCTCCTCATCTTCTCTCCCTCTTCATCCCTTAGTTAAACCCTACCTCATGTCCCATGCACACTTGTGCTAATGTGGCATGCACCCCTCTAATTTTCCCCCCCTCTCTTTGGATCTTGCTTGGTCCTTTGTTGGATCATGCATGGGCCATTAAACCACCCCTTACCCCTCTCTTATCTAACCTAAGACTAAACCCTACACTACACCTCCTCTAATAAACCAAAACCCAACCCCACACCATCTACCCTTGTCTCTAAACCATACCCTTAACCATCCTAGCTACCCTCTCTAGTTTAGCCATACCCCATGTCCTATCTACTCCCTCTTCATCAAAGAAGCCTCATCTACCCTAGACAGATCACCCTCTTCCTCTTTTTTTTCCCTCTCTTCTTGGTCAAATCTCTGTCCAGACTCCCTGTGAAAAGTGCAAAGGTTTTGAAATCAGAAGCTGTTTTGAAATTGGTTTGAAAACAAACAAAACAACAAATAAAAGAGAAAGAGAAATAAAAAGGGAGAGAGAGAACCTGGCAGCCCACCCGGCCGCGGCAGCCCAGGAGCAACCCCCAGGCAGTTCCCCCGGCCCAACTCGGCCTCCTGGCCCGTTAACCCCCTCTCACGGCGACGTTGCCCTGTTCCTCTTCCCCGTCGCCACCCCTTCTCTCCTCAAGCTGACGGAAAGCAACGGGCGAGCAGGTGGCGCCCCTCGCCGTCGTCCAAGATCACGCACGGCACGTGAGCCTCCCTTCTTATCCCAATCGGCAGCCTCCCCTCAACCCTAGCCTCTCTGCGCGCCGCCTTCCTCCTTTCCCTCGCTCTGTCCCCAATTCCGGGCCAGCGGAGGAAGCTTGAGGAGGGAGGAGGAGAACCTGGCGCCTCGCAGATCGCCGCAGAGGAGCCTGCCGCCACGAACCGCCGCGCCACCGCATCGTCAGTCATGCCCAGTGCTGCCGCCGCTCGCTCGCCCTCCCTCGCCCGTCGTCTGCCGCCACCTCCCTCGGTGAGCTGCCGCCAACCCTCCTCCCTCTAGCTTGCACTGCCTCTCGCCCAGCATCGGCCGCTCGCGACGCTGCCGCTGCCCAGCGCTGCTACAAGACGGCAAGCAGACGCAGACGAACCCCGAGCGCTCGTTTGCCATAACGCCTGACCGCTCCAACCTCCCCCGTCGATGGTCCCTCAGCAAAACGAGTAGCCAATAGATCCCTCTGCAGTTTTCTTCTTTGCGGCTTTGCGAGATCGGCCCTCGTTTGCTCGTTTTCCTCGCCGGAAAAGCTCGCCGCCAGGAGCTGGCTTCGAGAGTCAGCGTCCGTCAGGTCGAGCCCGCGTGCGGTTTTGCAGAAAGCCCCCTCGAGTCTCCGGTCGAGCACGCTCTGATCCCCCTAGCAACCAAAGGCTCCCCACCGCCTAACGCTTTAGCAGAAAACCCCTCCCAAAGCAGGCCTCAACCCAGACTCCTACCATTGCGAGCCACGGTCCACCCTCGGCCTCACTGCATCGTGGGACCAGCACCCGGGCCCGCCACAGCTGGCTGTGCCTGGGTGGCAGAAGGCTGCCGCGTGTAGGTGACCTGTTCCCCCCCTGCCCCACCTGTCATCGTCTGAGGGTAGGTAGCCCTGAGTGAGAAAGTCTGCCAAGTTTCTTTTGGACCAAATAAAATTCAGAAATTTGTAAAATCCAATTAAATTCATATCTTTTGAAATAATTCGAATTTGATAAAACTTTTAAAATGAAAAGTGAATGTTTTTCAAATATGAATTCAACCATGTGTCTGAGTTTGACCAAGTCTGACCCTATCAAGTCAAACCTTTGACTTTGACCATAATTAATTAATTTGGCTAAAAATAAATTTAAATCCCAAATTCCAAATAGTTCAAGTAATATATGTTTTTGATTCAGAAAAATGAGGGGAATTCAAATATGCCATCTGTTTTGTATTTTGCTCAAGTAAATTCCAAATTCATGTTAATTACATCAAATGCCACTGGATTTTCAATAAACCATAACTTTTGTTTTGTAAATCCAAACTTAGCAAGTAAATAGTCTAAATCGATCAGCTCGACGAGACCTTTCTGTTTATGCTATCCATGACTTCAATTGCAGCATGCATCATATAACTATATCATGAATAACAACTGTTATGGCAACAAATGTGGTTCCAAAACCCACTAAATGTTATATTCTTGTTCCCCACACCTCAACCATGCCATGCTACTTTACTTGCCATGTCAAATGTGCATCATTCATCATGGCATGATTGTTTGCTTGACGATCTTATTCATATGCTTGTGCTCTATATTCATGTTGGCCTTGTTTGTTTGGTTTTTCTGATAGACACCAGTGGGTTATATCAAGAGAACCGTGAGCACTACCTGTAACCGTCCTTTGCTTCAACAGACACTGTGCAAGCACTACCACATGCTTGCATACATACAGTACCTATTGCCTCTATCTTATTCTTGCATCATTGAGTCGCGATTGCATTAAAATGAATCCCAAGTACGCATAGCCTTTACTTTTAAACTCCACCAAGCTTGTACCTCCATCCCATGAGCCACTACTATAGGAGTTGTTTGAGCCATGCGAGTCGTAGAACAGCATGTGTAGGGTTTGTAAGAGTCTGATGAATAACGAGGTACTTAAACAACTTAACCTGAGTAGTTCTGGGATAACTAAAGAAAGTGGCACCGGTGAGCAATATCTGCTATTTGGTTTTTCCTGCTCACTTGTGTCCCGTAAGACCCCGAGTACTTGATTCCTGTTCCTTGATTTATCGCGCTATCCACATCCGGAGGTATATGGGACCCCTGGACGAGCTTGATTCCGTCTTATTTCTTGGGGCCACAAACTAGTTTGAGGTTTTATTTACGATCCTGTACTTATGCCATGTTTTACCGCTTTATTTACGATTGTCAGCGGTATGCACATGACTGCTTTAGGATCGGACCACGATTTCATGGTGTCGACAAGCCCGTTTGGGTTCCCGATGTTTCACAAACCGTCCCGCCAAACCTTGAGGCCGTCTCGGGCTTGCTTACTCCGCTATGGTTCTACTTAAGGGTGGCCTCAAATATTGCTGAATCTTGTGATTGTTCAGTGAAAGCCTCGTTGGGTTTTGATTTGGTTTTTCCGAGGTTGATCGAGTGTGTTGCTATTGGTGCACCCCGGCCGGTAAAACTTTCAAAGCCGTGTCCGGATATGGACGACTTGGAGCACAGTTTCTTGATCATAGACAAGCATAACTAAAGTACCGCTTTTAATCTGACTAAAGTAACTTGACTAGTAAATAGTGCAATACTCATGGAAAGGTTAATAAAATTGCCAACGGATGGGGGGGGTTGTCCGTCCGCTTCCCTGATGGTAAGCAGGGAGGAGGATGGATCTGATGAGATTACCAATATAACTGTTGTACTTAAATTCACGGACATCCGTCTATCATTGGTTAGGCGGATGGTTAGCGCTTATCTGTAGAACTGATAGGGTTTATCTTTCGCTGCAATTGCATCACCCTGTGTTGTGTCCCCTTTAGAGGCATTAAGACTTGCTGAGTACCCTTAGGGTCTCACACGATAAATTCTTGATTCAGATGAACAGGTACCTTCTCAGGACGGATACTGGGTGGAAGAAGCCGATGAAGTGGGCAACGATCGTATGGTGTAGAGATTCCGGGATCGGGGATCCGTGAGACCTGTAGTTGGGATGTGCTTATTTTCTCTGGCATCTTATGCCTATTTGCTTCTTATCCGCATACGGATCTTGTTTGCCGCTTCCGCATGATACTCTGATGTGTGCTGTATGAGGAGTTATCCTAAATTATAGATGTATCTAGGTCATTTGAATCTTGCCGTATGGCGTTGGTATATTTCCTTTCTTTCTAGATGGTGTGGCTCTGATGTACTCTTGTATGGTGGCTTGCGTACATACCCACTTGTGTACGTAGTTGATCCTTCGCCGACCACGCCGCCTGACATGTGTCCCTGAGAGGTTAGCGGTTGGGACGTCTGAAAGGACTACCAGTGAGTGGCTTTTGGGGCCCCGCCGTACTATTTCAACCGCTATCTCTCATCCAGGCTTGTATCTAGGAGCGTAGTTCACCGAGGTAGTTACACCAAGGCGATTTACATGTATGAGAGTCCTGACCAAGAACTCGTCGTTTGTTGTGTTTTATGTTAGTTTTCATGAGTTATGACCCATATTTTTGGGTTTCTTGGGCGATTTAAAATGACTGTAAGACCCAATACAAGTTTGATGCTTGATCAAATACTCGTCATTTCCGTGTTTTATGGCCGTTTTGATGAACTATTGCCCACATTTTTGGGGTTCTAGGTGGATTCGCATGGCCCGTAAGACCCGATACATGTTTGAGAGTTATGACCAAAAACTCGTCGTTTTCGCGTTTTATGGCCGTTTTCATGAGCTATTTCCCATAGTTTTGGGGTTCCAAGGCGATTTCAAGGTTTGAGAGTTATGACCAAAAACTCGTCGTTTTTGGCGTATTATGGCCATTTTCATGAGTTATTGCCCATAATATTGGGATCCAGGGCGATTTAAAATGACCGTAAGACCCGATATATGTTTAAGGGCATGACTAAAAACTCTTCATTTTCATGTTTTATGGCCATTTTCATGAGCAATTGCCCACAGTTTTGGGGTTCCAAGGAGATTTACATGTTTGAGAGTTATTACCAAACACTCGTCGTTTTCGCGTTTTGTGGCCGTTTTCACAAGTTATTGCCCATAATATTGGGGTTCCAGGGCAATTTAAAATGACCGTAAGACCCGATACATGTTTAAGGGCATGACCAAAAACTCTCTATTTTTATGTTTTATGGCCATTTTCATGAGCAATTGCCCACAGATTTGGGGTTCCAAGGCGATTTACAAGTTTGAGAGTTATGACCAAACACTCGTTGTTTTTGCGTTTAATGGCAATTTTCATGAGTTATGGCCCATATTTTTGGGGTTCCAGGGCGATTTAAAACGACCGCAAGACACGATACATATTTAAGGGCATGACCAAACACTCGTCATTTTTGTGTTTTATGGCCGTTTTCATGAGTTATTTCCCATAGTTTTGGGGTTCAAGGGCGATTTAAAATGACTGTAACCCGATACATGTTTGATGCTTGATCAAGAACTCGTCATTTTTGTGTTTTATGGACGTTTTTTATGAGCTATTGGCCACATTTTTGTGGTTCTAGGGGGATTCGCATGGCCCGTAAGACCCGATACATGTTTGAGAGTTATGACCAAAAACTTGTCGTTCTCGCCTTTTATGGCGCTTTCATGAGCTATTGCCCATCGCTTTGAGGTTCCAAGGCGATTTACAGTTTGAGAGTTATGACCAAAAATTCTCGCTTTTATGTGACATAGCCATTTTCATGAGTTATTGCCCATAATATTGGGGTTCCAGGGCGATTTAAAATGACCATAAGACCCGATACGTGTTTAAGGGCATGACCAAAAACTCTCCATTTGCATGTTTTATGGCCATTTTCATGAGCAATTGCCCACAGTTTAGGGGTTCCAAGGCGATTTACATGTTTGAGAGTTATGACCAAACACTCGTTGTTTTCGCGTTTTGTGGACGTTTTCATAAGTTATTGCCCATAATATTGGGGTTCCAGGGCGATTTAAATGATCGTAAAACCAGATACATATTTGACGGCATGACCAAAAACCTTCCATTTTCATGTTTTAAGGTTGTTTTCAGGAGATATTGCCCACAATTCGGGGGTTCCAAGGCGATTTACATGTATGAGAGTCCTGACCAAGAACTCGTCGTTTGTTGTGTTTTATGTTAGTTTTCATGAGTTATGACCCATATTTTTGGGTTTCTTGGGCGATTTAAAATGACTGTAAGACCCAATACAAGTTTGATGCTTGATCAAATACTCGCTATTTCCGTGTTTTATGGCCGCTTTTATGAACTATTGCCCACATTTTGGGGTTCTAGGTGGATTCGCATGGCCCGTAAGACCCGATACATGTTTGAGAGTTATGACCAAAACTCGCTGCTTTTATGGCCGCTTTTCATGAGCTATTTCCCATAGTTTTGGGGTTCCAAGGCGATTTTCAAGGTTTGAGAGTTATGACCAAAACTCGCTGCTTTTATGACATGGCCATTTTCATGAGTTATTGCCCATAATATTGGGATCCAGGGCGATTTAAAATGACCGTAAGACCCGATATATGTTTAAGGGCATGACTAAAAACTCTTCATTTTCATGTTTTATGGCCATTTTCATGAGCAATTGCCCACAGTTTTGGGGTTCCAAGGAGATTTACATGTTTGAGAGTTATTACCAAACACTCGTCGTTTTCGCGTTTTGTGGCCGTTTTCACAAGTTATTGCCCATAATATTGGGGTTCCAGGGCAATTTAAAATGACCGTAAGACCCGATACATGTTTAAGGGCATGACCAAAAACTCTCTATTTTTATGTTTTATGGCCATTTTCATGAGCAATTGCCCACAGATTTGGGGTTCCAAGGCGATTTACAAGTTTGAGAGTTATGACCAAACACTCGTTGTTTTTTTGTTTAATGGCAATTTTCATGAGTTATGGCCCATGTTTTTGGGGTTCCAGGGCGATTTAAAACGACCGCAAGACACGATACATATTTAAGGGCATGACCAAACACTCGTCATTTTTGTGTTTTATGGCCGTTTTCATGAGTTATTTCCCATAGTTTTGGGGTTCAAGGGCGATTTAAAATGACTGTAACCCGATACATGTTTGATGCTTGATCAAGAACTCGTCATTTTTGTGTTTTATGGACGTTTTTTATGAGCTATTGGCCACATTTTTGTGGTTCTAGGGGGATTCGCATGGGTAAGACCCGATACATGTTTGAGAGTTATGACCAAAACTTGTCGTTCTCGCTTTTATGGCCGCTTTCATGAGCTATTGCCCATCGCTTTGAGGTTCCAAGGCGATTTACAGGTTCGAGAGTTATGACCAAAATTCCTCGCTTTTATGATTATAGCCATTTTCATGAGTTATTGCCCATAATATTGGGGTTCCGTACATTTAAAATGACCATAAGACCCGATACGTGTTTAAGGGCATGACCAAAAACTCTCCATTTGCATGTTTTATGGCCATTTTCATGAGCAATTGCCCACAGTTTAGGGGTTCCAAGGCGATTTACATGTTTGAGAGTTATGACCAAACACTCGTTGTTTTCGCGTTTTGTGGACGTTTGCATAAGTTATTGCCCATAATATGGGCGTTCCAGGGCGATTTAGATGATCGTAAAACCTGATAAATATTTGACGGCATGACCAAAAACCTTCCATTTTCATGTTTTAAGGTTGTTTTCAGGAGATATTGCCCACAATTCGGGGGTTCCAAGGCGATTTACATGTATGAGAGTCCTGACCAAGAACTCGTCGTTTGTTGTGTTTTATGTTAGTTTTCATGAGTTATGACCCATATTTTTGGGTTTCTTGGGCGATTTAAAATGACTGTAAGACCCAATACAAGTTTGATGCTTGATCAAATACTCGTCATTTCCGTGTTTTATGGCCGTTTTGATGAACTATTGCCCACATTTTTGGGGTTCTAGGTGGATTCGCATGGCCCGTAAGACCCGATACATGTTTGAGAGTTATGACCAAAAACTCGCTGCTGCTTTTATGGCCGCTTTCATGAGCTATTTCCCATAGTTTTGGGGTTCCAAGGCGATTTCAAGGTTTGAGAGTTATGACCAAAACTCGCTGCTTTTATGATATGGCCATTTTCATGAGTTATTGCCCATAATATTGGGATCCAGGCGATTTAAAATGACCGTAAGACCCGATAAATGTTTAAGGGCATGACTAAAACTCTTCATTTTCATGTTTTATGGCCATTTTCATGAGCAATTGCCCATAGTTTGGGGTTCCAAGGAGATTTACATGTTTGAGAGTTATTACCAAACACTCGTCGCTTTTCGCTGCTTTTCACGTTATTGCCCATAATATTGGGGTTCCAGGCAATTTAAAATGACCGTAAGACCCGATACATGTTTAAGGGCATGACCAATAACTCTCCATTTTTATGTTTTATCGCCATTTTCATGAGCAATTGCCCACAGATTTCGGGTTCCAAGGCGATTTACAAGTTTGAGAGTTATGACCAAACACTCGTTGTTTTTTTGTTTAATGGCAATTTTCATGAGTTATGGCCCATGTTTTTGGGGTTCCAGGTATTTAAACGATCGCAAGACACGATACATATTTAAGGGCATGACCAAACACTCGTCATTTTTGTGTTTTATGGCCGTTTTCATGAGTTATTGCCCATAGTTTTGGGGTTCAAGGGCGATTTAAAATGACTGTAACCCCGATACATGTTTGATGCTTGATCAAGAACTCGTCATTTTTGTGTTTTATGGCCGTTTTTTATGAGCTATTGGCCACATTTTTGTGGTTCTAGGGGGATTCGCATGGCCCGTAAGACCCGATACATGTTTGAGAGTTATGACCAAAAACTTGTCGTTCTCGCCTTTTATGGACGTTTTCATGAGCTATTGCCCATCGTTTTGAGGTTCCAAGGCGATTTACAGGTTCGAGAGTTATGACCAAAAATTCCTCGTTTTTGCGTATTATAGCCATTTTCATGACTTATTGCCCATAATATTGGGGTTCCAGGGCGATTTAAAATGACCATAAGACCCGATACGTGTTTAAGGGCATGACCAAAAACTCTCCATTTGCATGTTTTATGGCCATTTTCATGAGCAATTGCCCACAGTTTAGGGGTTCCATGCGATTTACATGTTTGAGAGTTATGACCAAACACTCGTTGTTTTCGCGTTTTGTGGACGTTTTCATAAGTTATTGCCCATAATATTGGGGTTCCAGGGCGATTTAAATGATCGTAAAACCAGATACATATTTGACTAAGATGACCAAAAACCTTCCATTTTCATGTTTTAAGGTTGTTTTCAGGAGATATTGCCCACAATTCGGGGGTTCCAAGGCGATTTACATGTATGAGAGTCCTGACCAAGAACTCGTCGTTTGTTGTGTTTTATGTTAGTTTTCATGAGTTATGACCCATATTTTTGGGTTTCTTGGGCGATTTAAAATGACTGTAAGACCCAATACAAGTTTGATGCTTGATCAAATACTCGTCATTTCCGTGTTTTATGGCCGTTTTGATGAACTATTGCCCACATTTTTGGGGTTCTAGGTGGATTCGCATGGCTGTAAGACCCGATACATGTTTGAGAGTTATGACCAAAACTCGCTGCTTTCGCTTTTATGGCCGCTTTTCATGAGCTATTTCCCATAGTTTTGGGGTTCCAAGGCGATTTCAAGGTTTGAGAGTTATGACCAAAACTCGCTTTTTGGCGATATGGCCATTTTCATGAGTTATTGCCCATAATATTGGGATCCGTATGATTTAAAATGACCGTAAGACCCGATAAATGTTTAAGGGCATGACTAAAAACTCTTCATTTTCATGTTTTATGGCCATTTTCATGAGCAATTGACCACAGTTTTGGGGTTCCAAGGAGATTTACATGTTTGAGAGTTATTACCAAACACTCGTCGTTTTCGCGTTTTGTGGCCGTTTCCACAAGTTATTGCCCATAATATTGGGGTTCCAGGGCAATTTAAAATGACCGTAAGACCCGATACATGTTTAAGGGCATGACCAAAAACTCTCTATTTTTATGTTTTATGGCCATTTTCTTGAGGAATTGCCCACAGATTTGGGGTTCCAAGGCGATTTACAAGTTTGAGAGTTATGACCAAACACTCGTTGTTTTTTTGTTTAATGGCAATTTTCATGAGTTATGGCCCATGTTTTTGGGGTTCCAGGGCGATTTAAAACGACCGCAAGACACGATACATATTTAAGGGCATGACCAAACACTCGTCATTTTTGTGTTTTATGGCCGTTTTCATGAGTTATTTCCCATAGTTTTGGGGTTCAAGGGCGATTTAAAATGACTGTAACCCGATACATGTTTGATGCTTGATCAAGAACTCGTCATTTTTGTGTTTTATGGACGTTTTTTATGAGCTATTGGCCACATTTTTGTGGTTCTAGGGGGATTCGCATGGCCCGTAAGACCCGATACATGTTTGAGAGTTATGACCAAAAACTTGTCGTTCTCGCCTTTTATGGCCGTTTTCATGAGCTATTGCCCATCGTTTTGAGGTTCCAAGGCGATTTACAGGTTCGAGAGTTATGACCAAAAATTCCTCGTTTTTGCGTATTATAGCCATTTTCATGAGTTATTGCCCATAATATTGGGGTTCCAGGGCGATTTAAAATGACCATAAGACCCGATACGTGTTTAAGGGCATGACCAAAAACTCTCCATTTGCATGTTTTATGGCCATTTTCATGAGCAATTGCCCACAGTTTAGGGGTTCCAAGGCGATTTACATGTTTGAGAGTTATGACCAAACACTCGTTGTTTTCGCGTTTTGTGGACGTTTGCATAAGTTATTGCCCATAATATGGGCGTTCCAGGGCGATTTAGATGATCGTAAAACCTGATAAATATTTTACGGCATGACCAAAAACCTTCCATTTTCATGTTTTAAGGCTGTTTTCAGGAGATATTGCACACAATTTGGGGGTACAAGGCGATTTACATGTATGAGAGTCCTGACCAAGAACTCGTCGTTTGTTGTGTTTTATGTTAGTTTTCATGAGTTATGACCCATATTTTTGGGTTTCTTGGGCGATTTAAAATGACTGTAAGACCCAATACAAGTTTGATGCTTGATCAAATACTCGTCATTTCCGTGTTTTATGGCCGTTTTGATGAACTATTGCCCACATTTTTGGGGTTCTAGGTGGATTCGCATGGCCCGTAAGACCCGATACATGTTTGAGAGTTATGACCAAAAACTCGCTTTCGCTGCTTTTATGTCCGCTTTCATGAGCTATTTCCCATAGTTTTGGGGTTCCAAGGCGATTTCAAGGTTTGAGAGTTATGACCAAAACTCGCTGCTTTTTGGCGATATGGCCATTTTCATGAGTTATTGCCCATAATATTGGGATCCGTAGGATTTAAAATGACCGTAAGACCCGATACATGTTTAAGGGCATGACTAAAAACTCTTCATTTTCGTGTTTTATGGCCATTTTTATGAGAAATTGCCCATAGTTTTGGGGTTCCAAGGAGATTTACATGTTTGAGAGTTATTACCAAACACTCGTCGTTTTCGCCTTTTGTGGCCGTTTTCACAAGTTATTGCCCATAATATTGGGGTTCCAGGGCAATTTAAAATGACTGTAAGACCCGATACATGTTTAAGGGCATGACCAAAAACTCTCTATTTTCATGTTTTATGGCCATTTTCATGAGCAATTGCCCACGGATTTGGGGTTCCAAGGAGATTTACAAGTTTGAGAGTTATGACCAAACACTCGTTGTTTTTTTGTTTAATGGCAATTTTCATGAGTTATGGCCCATGTTTTTGGGGTTCCAGGGCGATTTAAAACGACCGCAAGACACGATACATATTTAAGGGCATGACCAAACACTCGTCATTTTTGTGTTTTATGGCCGTTTTCATGAGTTATTGCCCATAGTTTTGGGGTTCAAGGGCGATTTAAAATGACTGTAACCCGATACATGTTTGATGCTTGATCAAGAACTCGTCATTTTTGTGTTTTATGGACGTTTTTTATGAGCTATTGGCCACATTTTTGTGGTTCTAGGGGGATTCGCATGGCCCGTAAGACCCGATACATGTTTGAGAGTTATGACCAAAAACTTGTCGTTCTCGCTTTTATGGACGCTTTCATGAGCTATTGCCCATCGCTTTGAGGTTCCAAGGCGATTTATGTGTTTGAGAGTTATGACCAAAAATTCGCTTTTTATGATTATAGCCATTTTCATGACTTATTGCCCATAATATTGGGGTTCCAGGGCGATTTAAAATGACCATAAGACCCGATACGTGTTTAAGGGCATGACCAAAACTCTCCATTTGCATGTTTTATGGCCATTTTCATGAGCAATTGCCCACGCTTTAGGGGTTCCAAGGCGATTTACATGTTTGAGAGTTATGACCAAACACTCGTTGTTTTCGCTGCTTTTTTCATAAGTTATTGCCCATAATATTGGGGTTCCAGGGCGATTTAAATGATCGTAAAACCCGATACATATTTGACTAAGATGACCAAAACCTTCCATTTTCATGTTTTAAGGTTGTTTTCAGGAGATATTGCCCACAATTCGGGGGTTCCAAGGCGATTTACATGTATGAGAGTCCTGACCAAGAACTCGTCGTTTGTTGTGTTTTATGTTAGTTTTCATGAGTTATGACCCATATTTTTGGGTTTCTTGGGCGATTTAAAATGACTGTAAGACCCAATACAAGTTTGATGCTTGATCAAATACTGCTATTTCCGTGTTTTATGGCCGCTTTGATGAACTATTGCCCACATTTTGGGGTTCTAGGTGGATTCGCATGGCCTGTAAGACCCGATACATGTTTGAGAGTTATGACCAAAAACTCGCTGCTTTATGGCCGCTTTTCATGAGCTATTTCCCATAGTTTTGGGGTTCCAAGGCGATTTCAAGGTTTGAGAGTTATGACCAAAACTCGCTGCTTTTGGCGATATGGCCATTTTCATGAGTTATTGCCCATAATATTGGGATCCGTATGATTTAAATGACCGTAAGACCCGATATATGTTTAAGGGCATGACTAAAAATCTTCATTTTCATGTTTTATGGCTATTTTCATGAGCAATTGCCCATAGTTTTGGGGTTCCAAGGAGATTTACATGTTTGAGAGTTATTACCAAACACTCGCTGCTTTCGCTTTTATGGCCATTTTTCTGAGTTATTGCCCATAATATTGGGGTTCCAGAGCGATTTAAAATGATCGTAAGAACCGATACATGTTTAAGGGCATGACCAAAAACTCTCCATTTTCTAGTTTTATGGCCATTTTCATGAGCAATTGCCCACACGTTTGGGGTTCCAAGGAGATTTACATGTTTGAGAGTTATGATCAAACACTCGTTGTTTTTATGCTTAATGGCAATTTTCATGAGTTATGGCCCATGTTTTGGGGTTCCAGGCATTTAAACGACCGCAAGACACGATACATATTTAAGGGCATGACCAAACACTCGTCATTTTTGTGTTTTATGGCCGTTTTTCATGAGTTATTTCCCATAGTTTTGGGGTTCAAGGGCATTTAAAATGATCAGAACCCGATACATGTTTGATGCTTGATCAAGAACTCGCTATTTTTGTGTTTTATGGCCGCTTTTATGAGCTATTGGCCACATTTTTGTGGTTCTAGGGGATTCGCATGGCCTGTAAGACCCGATACATGTTTGAGAGTTATGACCAAAACTTGTCGTTTCGCTTTTATGGACGCTTTCATGAGCTATTGCCCATCGCTTTGAGGTTCCAAGGCGATTTATGTGTTTGAGAGTTATGACCAAAAATTCCTGCTTATGCGATTATAGCCATTTTCATGACTTATTGCCCATAATATTGGGGTTCCAGGGCGATTTAAAATGACCATAAGACCCGATACGTGTTTAAGGGCATGACCAAAAACTCTCCATTTGCATGTTTTATGGCCATTTTCATGAGCAATTGCCCACAGTTTAGGGGTTCCATGCGATTTACATGTTTGAGAGTTATGACCAAACACTCGTTGTTTTCGCGTTTTGTGGACGTTTTCATAAGTTATTGCCCATAATATTGGGGTTCCAGGGCGATTTAAATGATCGTAAAACCAGATACATATTTGACTAAGATGACCAAAACCTTCCATTTTCATGTTTTAAGGTTGTTTTCAGGAGATATTGCCCAATTTGGGGGTTCCAAGGCGATTTACATGTATGAGAGTCCCACCAAGAACTCGCTGCTTGTTGTGTTTTATGTTAATTTTCATGAGTTATGACCCATATTTTTGGGTTCTTGGCGATTTAAAATGACCAGAAGACCCAATACAAGTTTGATGCTTGATCAAATACTCGCTATTTCCGTGTTTTATGGCCGCTTTTATGAACTATTGCCCACATTTTTGGGGTTCTAGGTGGATTCGCATGGCTGTAAGACCCGATACATGTTTGAGAGTTATGACCAAAAACTCGTCGTTTTCGCGTTTTATGGCCGTTTTCATGAGCTATTTCCCATAGTTTTGGGGTTCCAAGGCGATTTCAAGGTTTGAGAGTTATGACCAAAAACTCGTCGTTTTTGGCGTATTATGGCCATTTTCATGAGTTATTGCCCATAATATTGGGATCCAGGGCGATTTAAAATGACCGTAAGACCCGATATATGTTTAAGGGCATGACAAAAAATCTTCATTTTCATGTTTTATGGCCATTTTCATGAGCAATTGCCCACAGTTTTGGGGTTCCAAGGAGATTTACATGTTTGAGAGTTATTACCAAACACTCATCGTTTTCGCGTTTTGTGGCCGTTTCCACAAGTTATTGCCCATAATATTGGGGTTCCAGGGCAATTTAAAATGACCGTAAGACCCGATACATGTTTAAGGGCATGACCAAAAACTCTCTATTTTTATGTTTTATGGCCATTTTCATGAGCAATTGCCCACAGATTTGGGGTTCCAAGGCGATTTACAAGTTTGAGAGTTATGACCAAACACTCGTTGTTTTTTTGTTTAATGGCAATTTTCATGAGTTATGGCCCATGTTTTTGGGGTTCCAGGGCGATTTAAAACGACCGCAAGACACGATACATATTTAAGGGCATGACCAAACACTCGTCATTTTTGTGTTTTATGGCCGTTTTCATGAGTTATTGCCCATAGTTTTGGGGTTCAAGGGCGATTTAAAATGACTGTAACCCCGATACATGTTTGATGCTTGATCAAGAACTCGTCATTTTTGTGTTTTATGGCCGTTTTTTATGAGCTATTGGCCACATTTTTGTGGTTCTAGGGGGATTCGCATGGCCCGTAAGACCCGATACATGTTTGAGAGTTATGACCAAAAACTTGTCGTTCTCGCCTTTTATGGCTTTTCATGAGCTATTGCCCATCGCTTTGAGGTTCCAAGGCGATTTATGTTTGAGAGTTATGACCAAAAATTCTCGCTTTTAATGATTATAGCCATTTTCATGAGTTATTGCCCATAATATTGGGGTTCCAGGGCAATTTAAAATGACCATAAGACCCGATACGTGTTTAAGGGCATGACCAAAAACTCTCCATTTGCATGTTTTATGGCCATTTTCATGAGCAATTGCCCACAGTTTAGGGGTTCCAAGGCGATTTACATGTTTGAGAGTTATGACCAAACACTCGTTGTTTTCGCGTTTTGTGGACGTTTTCATAAGTTATTGCCCATAATATTGGGGTTCCAGGGCGATTTAAATGATCGTAAAACCCGATACATATTTGACGGCATGACCAAAAACCTTCCATTTTCATGTTTTAAGGCTGTTTTCAGGAGATATTGCCCACAATTTGGGGGTTCCAAGGCGATTTACATGTATGAGAGTCCTGACCAAGAACTCGTCGTTTGTTGCGTTTTATGTTAATTTTCATGAGTTATGACCCATATTTTTGGGGTTCTTGGGCGATTTAAAATGACTGTAAGACCCAATACAAGTTTGATGCTTGATCAAATACTCGCTTCCGTGTTTTATGGCCGTTTTGATGAACTATTGCCCACATTTTTGGGGTTCTAGGTGGATTCGCATGGCCCGTAAGACACGATACATGTTTGAGAGTTATGACCAAAAACTCGTCGTTTTCGCGTTTTATGGCCGTTTTCATGAGCTATTTCCCATAGTTTTGGGGTTCCAAGGCGATTTATAGGTTTGAGAGTTATGACCAAAACTCGCTTTTTATGGCGACATGGCCATTTTCATGAGTTATTGCCCATAATATTGGGATCCAGTGCATTTAAAATGACCGTAAGACCCGATACATGTTTAAGGGCATGACTAAAACTCTTCATTTTCGTGTTTTATGGCCATTTTCATGAGCAATTGCCATAGTTTTGGGGTTCCAAGGAGATTTACATGTTTGAGAGTTATTACCAAACACTCGCTTTCATTTTGTGGCCGCTTTCACAAGTTATTGCCCATAATATTGGGGTTCCAGGCAATTTAAAATGACCGAAGACCCGATACATGTTTAAGGGCATGACCAAAAACACTCTATTTTTATGTTTTATGGCCATTTTCATGAGCAATTGCCCACAGATTTGGGGTTCCAAGGCGATTTACAAGTTTGAGAGTTATGACCAAACACTCGTTGTTTTTTTGTTTAATGGCAATTTTCATGAGTTATGGCCCATGTTTTTGGGGTTCCAGGGCGATTTAAAACGACCGCAAGACACGATACATATTTAAGGGCATGACCAAACACTCGTCATTTTTGTGTTTTATGGCCGTTTTCATGAGTTATTTCCCATAGTTTTGGGGTTCAAGGGCGATTTAAAATGACTGTAACCCGATACATGTTTGATGCTTGATCAAGAACTCGTCATTTTTGTGTTTTATGGCCGTTTTTTATGAGCTATTGGCCACATTTTTGTGGTTCTAGGGGGATTCGCATGGCCCGTAAGACCCGATACATGTTTGAGAGTTATGACCAAAAACTTGTCGTTCTCGCCTTTTATGGCCGTTTTCATGAGCTATTGCCCATCGTTTTGAGGTTCCAAGGCGATTTACAGGTTTGAGAGTTATGACCAAAAATTCCTCGCTTTTATGATTATAGCCATTTTCATGAGTTATTGCCCATAATATTGGGGTTCCAGGGCGATTTAAAATGACCATAAGACCCGATACGTGTTTAAGGGCATGACCAAAAACTCTCCATTTGCATGTTTTATGGCCATTTTCATGAGCAATTGCCCACAGTTTAGGGGTTCCATGCGATTTACATGTTTGAGAGTTATGACCAAACACTCGTTGTTTTCGCGTTTTGTGGACGTTTTCATAAGTTATTGCCCATAATATTGGGGTTCCAGGGCGATTTAAATGATCGTAAAACCAGATACATATTTGACGGCATGACCAAAAACCTTCCATTTTCATGTTTTAAGGTTGTTTTCAGGAGATATTGCCCACAATTTGGGGGTTCCAAGGCGATTTACATGTATGAGAGTCCTGACCAAGAACTCGTCGTTTGTTGTGTTTTATGTTAGTTTTCATGAGTTATGACCCATATTTTTGGGTTTCTTGGGCGATTTAAAATGACTGTAAGACCCAATACAAGTTTGATGCTTGATCAAATACTCGTCATTTCCGTGTTTTATGGCCGTTTTGATGAACTATTGCCCACATTTTTGGGGTTCTAGGTGGATTCGCATGGCCCGTAAGACCCGATACATGTTTGAGAGTTATGACCAAAAACTCGTCGTTTTCGCGTTTTATGGCCGTTTTCATGAGCTATTTCCCATAGTTTTGGGGTTCCAAGGCGATTTCAAGGTTTGAGAGTTATGACCAAAAACTCGCTGCTTTTATGACATGGCCATTTTCATGAGTTATTGCCCATAATATTGGGATCCAGGGCGATTTAAAATGACCGTAAGACCCGATATATGTTTAAGGGCATGACTAAAAACTCTTCATTTTCATGTTTTATGGCCATTTTCATGAGCAATTGCCCACAGTTTTGGGGTTCCAAGGAGATTTACATGTTTGAGAGTTATTACCAAACACTCGCTGCTTTCGCTTTATGGCCGCTTTTCAAGTTATTGCCCATAATATTGGGGTTCAGGGCAATTTAAAATGACCGTAAGACCCGATACATGTTTAAGGGCATGACCAAAAACTCTCTATTTTTATGTTTTATGGCCATTTTCATGAGCAATTGCCCACAGATTTGGGGTTCCAAGGCGATTTACAAGTTTGAGAGTTATGACCAAACACTCGTTGTTTTTTTTGTTTAATGGCAATTTTCATGAGTTATGGCCCATGTTTTTGGGGTTCCAGGGCGATTTAAAACGACCGCAAGACACGATACATATTTAAGGGCATGACCAAACACTCGTCATTTTTGTGTTTTATGGCCGTTTTCATGAGTTATTTCCCATAGTTTTGGGGTTCAAGGGCGATTTAAAATGATCAGAACCGATACATGTTTGATGCTTGATCAAGAACTCGCTATTTTTGTGTTTTATGGCGCTTTTTATGAGCTATTGGCCACATTTTTGTGGTTCTAGGGGATTCGCATGGTCTGTAAGACCCGATACATGTTTGAGAGTTATGACCAAAACTTGTCGTTTCGCCTTTTATGGCCGCTTTCATGAGCTATTGCCCATCGCTTTGAGGTTCCAAGGCGATTTACATGTTTGAGAGTTATGACCAAAATTCCTCGCTTTTATGTATTATAGCCATTTTCATGAGTTATTGCCCATAATATTGGGGTTCCAGGGCGATTTAAAATGACCATAAGACCCGATACGTGTTTGAGGGCATGACCAAAAACTCTCCATTTGCATGTTTATGTTTTATGCCATTTTCATGAGCAATTGCCCACAGCTTTAGGGGTTCCAAGGCGATTTACATGTTTGAGAGTTATGACCAAACACTCGTTGTTTTCGCTGCTTTGTGGACGCTTTCATAAGTTATTGCCCATAATATTGGGGTTCCGTGCATTTAAATGATCGTAAAACCCGATACATATTTGACTAGATGACCAAAAACCTTCCATTTTCATGTTTTAAGGTTGTTTCAGAGATATTGCCCACAATTTGGGGGTTCCAAGGCGATTTACATGTATGAGAGTCCCGACCAAGAACTCGCTGCTTGTTGTGTTTTATGTTAATTTTCATGAGTTATGACCCATATTTTTGGGGTTCTGGGCATTTAAAATGACCAGAAGACCCAATACAAGTTTGATGCTTGATCAAATACTCGCTATTTCCGTGTTTTATGGCCGCTTTATGAACTATTGCCCACATTTTTAGGGTTCTAGGTGGATTCGCATGGCCTGTAAGACCCGATACATGTTTGAGAGTTATGACCAAAACTTGTCGCTGCTGCTTTTATGGCCGCTTTTCATGAGCTATTTCCCATAGTTTTGGGGTTCCAAGGCGATTTAAGGTTTGAGAGTTATGACCAAAACTCGCTTTTTTTGACATGGCCATTTTCATGAGTTATTGCCCATAATATTGGGATCCAGGCATTTAAAATGACCATAAGACCCGATATATGTTTAAGGGCATGACTAAAACTCTTCATTTTCATGTTTTATGGCCATTTTCATGAGCAATTGCCCATAGTTTGGGGTTCCAAGGAGATTTACATGTTTGAGAGTTATTACCAAACACTCGTTGCTGCTTTGTGGCTGCTTTCCAAGTTATTGCCCATAATATTGGGGTTCCGTGGCTATTTAAAATGACCGTAAGACCCGATACATGTTTAAGGGCATGACCAAAACTCTATTTTATGTTTTATGGCCATTTTCATGAGCAATTGCCCACAGATTTGGGGTTCCAAGGCGATTTACAAGTTTGAGAGTTATGACCAAACACTCGTTGTTTTTTTGTTTAATGGCAATTTTCATGAGTTATGGCCCATGTTTTTGGGGTTCCAGGGCGATTTAAAACGACCGCAAGACACGATACATATTTAAGGGCATGACCAAACACTCGTCATTTTTGTGTTTTATGGCCGTTTTCATGAGTTATGGCCCATAATTTTGGGGTTCAAGGGCGATTTAAAATGACTGTAAACCCGATACATGTTTAAGGGCATGACTAAAAACTCTTCATTTTCGTGTTTTATGGCCATTTTCATGAGCAATTGCCCATAGTTTTGGGGTTCCAAGGAGATTTACATGTTTGAGAGTTATTACCAAATACTCGTCGTTTTCACGTTTTATGGCCGTTTTCACAAGTTATTTCCCATAATATTGGGGTTCCAGGGCTATTTAAAATGACCGTAAGACCCGATACATGTTTAAGGGCATGACCAAAAACTCTCCATTTTCATGTTTTATGGCCATTTTCATGAGCAATTTCCCACAGATTTGGGGTCCCAAGGAGATTTACAAGTTTGAGAGTTATGACCAAACACTCGTTGTTTTTGCGTTTATTGGCAATTTTCATGAGTTATGGCCCATATTTTTGGGGTTCCAGGGCGATTTAAAACGACCGCAAGACACGATACATATTTAAGGGCATGACCAAACACTCGTCATTTTTGTGTTTTATGGCCGTTTTCATGAGTTATTGCCCATAGTTTTGGGGTTCAAGGGCGATTTAAAATGACTGTAAACCCGATACATGTTTGATGCTTGATCAAGAACTCGTCATTTTTGTGTTTTATGGCCGTTTTTTATGAGCTATTGGCCACATTTTTTATGTTCTAGGGGGATTCGCATGGCCCGTAAGACCCGATACATGTTTGAGAGTTATGACCAAAAACTTGTCGTTCTCGCCTTTTATGGCCGTTTTCATGAGCTATTGCCCATCGTGTTGAGGTTCCAAGGCGATTTACAGGTTTGAGAGTTATGACCAAAAATTCCTCGTTTTTGCGTATTATAGCCATTTTCATGAGTTATTGCCCATAATATTGGGGTTCCAGGGCGATTTAAAATGACCATAAGACCCGATACGTGTTTAAGGGCATGACCAAAAACTCTCCATTTGCATGTTTTATGGCCATTTTCATGAGCAATTGCCCACAGTTTAGGGGTTCCAAGGCGATTTACATGTTTGAGAGTTATGACCAAACACTCGTTGTTTTCGCGTTTTGTGGATGTTTTCATAAGTTATTGCCCATAATATTGGGGTTCCAGGGCGATTTAAATGATCGTAAAACCAGATACATATTTGACGGCATGACCAAAAACCTTCCATTTTCATGTTTTAAGGTTGTTTTCAGGAGATATTGCCCACAATTTGGGGGTTCCAAGGCGATATACATGTATGAGATTCATGACCAAGAACTCGCTGCTTTATGCTTTTATGTTAATTTTCATGAGTTATGACCCATATTTTTGGGGTTCTTGGGCGATTTAAAATGACTGTAAGACCCAATACAAGTTTGATGCTTGATCAAATACTCGTCATTTCCGTGTTTTATGGCCGTTTTTATGAACTATTGCCCACATTTTTGGGGTTCTAGGTGGATTCGCATGGCCTGTAAGACCCGATACATTTTTGAGAGTTATGACCAAAAACTCGTCGTTTTCGCGTTTATGGCTTTTTTCATGAGCTATTTCCCATAGTTTTGGGGTTCCAAGGCGATTTAAAGGTTTGAGAGTTATGACCAAAAACTCGCTGCTTTTGGCGACATGGCCATTTTCATGAGTTATTGCCCATAATATTGGGATCCAGGGCGATTTAAAATGACCGTAAGACCCGATACATGTTTAAGGGCATGACTAAAAACTCTTCATTTTCATGTTTTATGGCCATTTTCATGAGCAATTGCCCATAGTTTTGGGGTTCCAAGGAGATTTACATGTTTGAGAGTTATTACCAAACACTCGTCGTTTTCGCGTTTTATGGCCGTTTTCATGAGCTATTTCCCATAGTTTTGGGGTTCCAAGGTGATTTAAAGGTTTGAGAGTTATGACCAAAAACTCGTCGTTTTTGGCGTATTATGGCCATTTTCATGAGTTATTGCCCATAATATTCGGATCCAAGGTGATTTAAAATGACCATAAGACCCGATACATGTTTACGGGCATGACTAAAAACTCTTCATTTTCGTGTTTTATGGCCATTTTTATGAGCAATTGCCCACAGTTTTGGGGTTCCAAGGAGATTTACATGTTTGAGAGTTATTACCAAACACTCGTCGTTTTCGCGTTTTATGGCCGTTTTCACAAGTTATTGCCCATAATATTGGGGTTCCAGGGCAATTTAAAATGACCGTAAGACCCGATACATGTTTAAGGGCATGACCAAAAACTCTCTATTTTCATGTTTTATGGCCATTTTCATGAGCAATTGCCCACAGTTTTGGGGTTCCAAGGCGATTTAAAGTTTGAGAGTTATGTCCAAACACTCGTTGTTTTTGCGTTTAATGGCAATTTTCATGAGTTATGGCCCATGTTTTTGGGGTTCCAGGGCGATTTAAAACGACCGCAAGACACGATACATATTTAAGGGCATGACCAAACACTCGTCATTTTTGTGTTTTATGGCCGTTTTCATGAGTTATTGCCCATAGTTTTGGGGTTCAAGGGCGATTTAAAATGACTATAAACCCGATACATGTTTGATGCTTGATCAAGAACTCGTCATTTTTGTGTTTTATGGCCGTTTTTTATGAGCTATTGGCCACATTTTTTATGTTCTAGGGGGATTCGCATGGCCCGTAAGACCCGATACATGTTTGAGAGTTATGACCAAAAACTTGTCGTTCTCACCTTTTATGGCCGTTTTCATGAGCTATTTCCCATCGTTTTGAGGTTCCAAGGCGATTTACAGGTTTGAGAGTTATGACCAAAAATTCCTCGTTTTTTGCGTATTATAGCCATTTTCATGAGTTATTGCCCATAATATTGGGGTTCCAGGGCGATTTAAAATGACCATAAGACCCGATACGTGTTTAAGGGCATGACCAAAAACTCTCCATTTGCATGTTCTATGGCCATTTTCATGAGCAATTGCCCACAGTTTTGGGGTTCCAAGGCGATTTACATGTTTGAGAGTTATGACCAAACACTCGTTGTTTTCGCGTTTTGTGGACGTTTTCATAAGTTATTGCCCATAATATTGGGGTTCCAGGGCGATTTAAATGATCGTAAAACCAGATACATATTTGACGGCATGACCAAAAACCTTCCATTTTCATGTTTTAAGGTTGTTTTCAGGAGATATTGCCCACAATTTGGGGGTTCCAAGGCGATATACATGTATGAGATTCATGACCAAGAACTCGTCGTTTGTTGCGTTTTATGTTAATTTTCATGAGTTATGACCCATATTTTTGGGGTTCTTGGGCGATTTAAAATGACTGTAAGACCCAATACAAGTTTGATGCTTGATCAAATACTCGTCATTTCCGTGTTTTATGGCCGTTTTTATGAACTATTGCCCACATTTTTGGGGTTCTAGGTGGATTCGCATGGCTGTAAGACCCGATACATGTTTGAGAGTTATGACCAAAACTTGTCGCTTCTGCTTTTATGGCCGTTTTCATGAGCTATTTCCCATAGTTTTGGGGTTCCAAGGGGATTTTCAAGGTTTGAGAGTTATGACCAAAAACTCGTCGTTTTTGGCGTATTATTGCCATTTTCATGAGTTATTGCCCATAATATTGGGATCCAGGGCGATTTAAAATGACCGTAAGACCCGATACATGTTTAAGGGCATGACTAAAAACTCTTCATTTTCATGTTTTATGGCCATTTTCATGAGCAATTGCCCATAGTTTTGGGGTTCCAAGGAGATTTACATGTTTGAGAGTTATTACCAAACACTCGCTGCTTTATGGCTTTTCATGAGCTATTTCCCAGTTTTGGGGTTCCAAGGTGATTTAAAGGTTTGAGAGTTATGACCAAAAACTGCTGCTTTTTATGGCCATTTTCATGAGTTATTGCCCATAATATTTAATATTGGGGTTCCAGGCAATTTAAAATGACCGTAAGACCCGATACATGTTTAAGGGCATGACCAAAACTCTCTATTTTCATGTTTTATGGCCATTTTCATGAGCAATTGCCCACAGCTTTGGGGTTCCAAGGCGATTTACAAGTTTGAGAGTTATGACCAAACACTCGTTGTTTTTGCTTAATGGCAATTTTCATGAGTTATGGCCCATGTTTTGGGGTTCTGTAGCATTTAAACGACCGCAAGACACGATACATATTTAAGGGCATGACCAAACACTCGTCATTTTTGTGTTTTATGGCTGTTTTCATGAGTTATCCCCCATAGTTTGGGGTTCAAGGGCGATTTAAAATGACTGTAAACCCGATACATGTTTGATGCTTGATCAAGAACTCGTCATTTTTGTGTTTTATGGCCGTTTTTTATGAGCTATTGGCCACATTTTATGTTCTAGGGGGATTCGCATGGTCTCCGTAAGACCCGATACATGTTTGAGAGTTATGACCAAAAACTTGTCGTTCTCGCCTTTTATGGCCGTTTTCATGAGCTATTGCCCATCGTTTTGAGGTTCCAAGGCGATTTACAGGTTTGAGAGTTATGACCAAAAATTCCTCGTTTTTGCGTATTATAGCCATTTTCATGAGTTATTGCCCATAATATTGGGGTTCCAGGGCGATTTAAAATGACCATAAGACCCGATACGTGTTTAAGGGCATGACCAAAAACTCTCCATTTGCATGTTTTATGGCCATTTTCATGAGCAATTGCCCACAGTTTAGGGGTTCCAAGGCGATTTACATGTTTGAGAGTTATGACCAAACACTCGTTGTTTTCGCGTTTTGTGGATGTTTTCATAAGTTATTGCCCATATTGGGGTTCCAGGGCGATTTAAATGATCGTAAAACCAGATACATATTTGACGGCATGACCAAAAACCTTCCATTTTCATGTTTTAAGGTTGTTTTCAGGAGATATTGCCCACAATTTGGGGGTTCCAAGGCGATATACATGTATGAGATTCATGACCAAGAACTCGTCGTTTGTTGCGTTTTATGTTAATTTTCATGAGTTATGACCCATATTTTTGGGGTTCTTGGGCGATTTAAAATGACTGTAAGACCCAATACAAGTTTGATGCTTGATCAAATACTCGTCATTTCCGTGTTTTATGGCCGTTTTTATGAACTATTGCCCACATTTTTGGGGTTCTAGGTGGATTCGCATGGCCCGTAAGACCCGATACATGTTTGAGAGTTATGACCAAAAACTCGTCGTTTTCGCGTTTTATGGCCGTTTTCATGAGCTATTTCCCATAGTTTTGGGGTTCCAAGGGGATTTTCAAGGTTTGAGAGTTATGACCAAAAACTCGCTGCTTTTGGCGATATGGCCATTTTCATGAGTTATTGCCCATAATATTGGGATCCATGTATTTAAAATGACCGTAATACCCGATACATGTTTAAGGGCATGACTAAAAACTCTTCATTTTCATGTTTTATGGCCATTTTCATGAGCAATTGCCCATAGTTTTGGGGTTCCAAGGAGATTTACATGTTTGAGAGTTCTGACCAAAAACTCGTTGTTTTCGTGTTTTATGGCCGTTTTCATGAGCTATTTCCCATAGTTTTGGGGTTCCAAGGTGATTTAAAGGTTTGAGAGTTATGACCAAAAACTCGTCGTTTTTGGCGTATTATGGCCATTTTCATGAGTTATTGCCCATAATATTCGGATCCAAGGTGATTTAAAATGACCATAAGACCCGATACATGTTTACGGGCATGACTAAAAACTCTTCATTTTCGTGTTTTATGGCCATTTTTATGAGCAATTGCCCACAGTTTTGGGGTTCCAAGGAGATTTACATGTTTGAGAGTTATTACCAAACACTCGTCGTTTTCGCGTTTTATGGCCGTTTTCACAAGTTATTGCCCATAATATTGGGGTTCCAGGGCAATTTAAAATGACCGTAAGACCCGATACATGTTTAAGGGCACGACCAAAATCTCTCCATTTTTGTGTTTTATGGCTATTTTCATGAGCAATTGCCCACAGTTTTGGGGTTCCAAGGCGATTTACAAGTTTGAGAGTTATGACCAAACACTCGTTTTTGTGTTTAATGGCAATTTTCAAGAGATATGGCCCATATTTTTGGGGTTCCAGGGCGATTTAAAACGACCGCAAGACACGATACATATTTAAGGGCATGACCAAACACTCGTCATTTTTGTGTTTTATGGCCGTTTTCATGAGTTATTTCCCATAGTTTTGGGGTTCAAGGGCGATTTAAAATGACTGTAACCCGATACATGTTTGATGCTTGATCAAGAACTCGTCATTTTTGTGTTTTATGGCCGTTTTTTATGAGCTATTGGCCACATATTTGTGGTTCTAGGGGGATTCGCATGGCCCGTAAGACCCGATACATGTTTGAGAGTTATGACCAAAAACTTGTCGTTCTCGCTTTTATGGCCGCTTTTCATGAGCTATTGCCCATCGCTTTGAGGTTCCAAGGCGATTTACAGTTTGAGAGTTATGACCAAAATTCCTCGCTTTTATGATTATAGCCATTTTCATGAGTTATTGCCCATAATATTGGGGTTCCAGGCGATTTAAAATGACCATAAGACCCGATACGTGTTTAAGGGCATGACCAAAACCTCTCCATTTGCATGTTTTATGGCCATTTTCATGAGCAATTGCCCTAGTTTAGGGGTTCCAAGGCGATTTACATGTTTGAGAGTTATGACCAAACACTCGTTGTTTTCGCTTTGTGGACGCTTATAAGTTATTGCCCATAATATTGGGGTTCCAGGGCTTTAAATGATCGAAACCCGATACATATTTGACTAGATGACCAAAACCTTCCATTTTCATGTTTTAAGGCTGTTTTCAGAGATATTGCCCACAATTTGGGGGTTCCAAGGCGATTTATACATGTATGAGAGTCCCGACCAAGAACTCGCTGCTTGTTGCGCTTTTATGTTAATTTTCATGAGTTATGACCCATATTTTGGGGTTCTTGGGCGATTTAAATGACTGAAGACCCAATACAAGTTTGATGCTTGATCAAATACTCGCTATTTCCGTGTTTTATGGCCGCTTTTATGAACTATTGCCCACATTTTGGGGTTCTAGGTGGATTCGCATGGCCTGTAAGACCCGATACATTTTTGAGAGTTATGACCAAAAACTCGTCGTTTTCGCGTTTATGGCTGTTTTCATGAGCTATTTCCCATAGTTTTGGGGTTTCAAGGCGATTTAAAGGTTTGAGAGTTATGACCAAAAACTCGTCGTTTTTTGCGTATTATGGCCATTTTCATGAGTTATTGCCCATAATATTGGGATCCAGGGCGATTTAAAATGACCGTAAGACCCGATACATGTTTAAGGGCATGACTAAAAACTCTTCATTTTCGTGTTTTATGGCCATTTTCATGAGCAATTGCCCATAGTTTTGGGGTTCCAAGGAGATTTACATGTTTGAGAGTTATTACCAAACACTCGTCGTTTTCGCGTTTTATGGCCGTTTTCACATGTTATTGCCCATAATATTGGGGTTCCAGGGCAATTTAAAATGACCGTAAGACCCGATACATGTTTAAGGGCATGACCAAAAACTCTCCATTTTCATGTTTTATGGCCATTTTCATGAGCAATTGCCCACAGTTTTGGGGTTCCAAGGCGATTTACAAGTTTGAGAGTAATGACCAAACACTCGTTGTTTTTGCGTTTAATGGCAATTTTCATGAGTTATGGCCCATATTTTTGGGGTTCCAGGGCGATTGAAAACGACCGCAAGACACGATACATATTTAAGGGCATGACCAAACACTCGTCATTTTTGTGTTTTATGGCCGTTTTCATGAGTTATTGCCCATAGTTTTGGGGTTCAAGGGCGATTTAAAATGACTGTAAACCCGATACATGTTTGATGCTTGATCAAGAACTCGTTATTTTTGTGTTTTATGGCCTTTTATGAGCTATTGGCCACATTTTTGGGGTTCTAGTGGGATTCGCATGGCCCGTAAGACCCGATACATGTTTGAGAGTTATGACCAAAAACTTGTCGTTCTCGCCTTTTATGGCCGTTTTCATGAGCTATTTCCCATCGTTTTGAGGTTCCAAGGCGATTTACAGGTTTGAGAGTTATGACCAAAAATTCCTCGTTTTTGCGTATTATAGCCATTTTCATGAGTTATTGCCCATAATATTGGGGTTCCAGGGCGATTTAAAATGACCATAAGACCCGATACGTGTTTAAGGGCATGACCAAACAATCGTCATTTTTGTGTTTTATGGCCGTTTTCATAAGTTATTGCCCATAATATTGGGGTTCCAGGGCGATTTAAATGATCGTAAAACCCGATACATATTTGACGGCATGACCAAAAACCTTCCATTTTCATGTTTTAAGGCTGTTTTCAGGAGATATTGTCCACAATTTGGGGGTTCCAAGGCGATTTACATGTATGAGAGTCCTGACCAAGAACTCGTCGTTTGTTGCGTTTTATGTTAATTTTCATGAGTTATGACCCATATTTTTGGGGTTCTTGGGCGATTTAAAATGACTGTAAGACCCAATACAAGTTTGATGCTTGATCAAATACTCGTCATTTCCGTGTTTTATGGCCGTTTTTATGAACTATTGCCCACATTTTTGGGGTTCTAGGTGGATTCGCATGGCCTGTAAGACCCGATACATTTTTGAGAGTTATGACCAAAAACTCGTCGTTTTCGCGTTTATGGCTGTTTTCATGAGCTATTTCCCATAGTTTTGGGGTTCCAAGGCGATTTAAAGGTTTGAGAGTTATGACCAAAAACTCGTCGTTTTTGGCGTATTATGGCCATTTTCATGAGTTATTGCCCATAATATTGGGATCCAGGGCGATTTAAAATGACCGTAAGACCCGATACATGTTTAAGGGCATGACTAAAAACTCTTCATTTTCGTGTTTTATGGCCATTTTCATGAGCAATTGCCCATAGTTTTGGGGTTCCAAGGAGATTTACATGTTTGAGAGTTATTACCAAACACTCATCGTTTAAGCGTTTTATGGCCGTTTTCACATGTTATTGCCCATAATATTGGGGTTCCAAGGCAATTTAAAATGACCGTAAGACCCGATACATGTTTAAGGGCATGACCAAAAACTCTCCATTTTCATGTTTTATGGCCATTTTCATGAGCAATTGCCCACAGTTTTGGGGTTCCAAGGCGATTTACAAGTTTGAGAGTAATGACCAAACACTCGTTGTTTTTGCGTTTAATGGCAATTTTAATGAGTTATGGCCCATATTTTAGGGGTTCCAGGGCGATTGAAAACGACCGCAAGACACGATACATATTTAAGGGCATGACCAAACACTCGTCATTTTTGTGTTTTATGGCGCTTTTCATGAGTTATTGCCCATAGTTTTGGGTTCATACGATTTAAAATGATCAGAACCCGATACATGTTTGATGCTTAATCAAGAACTCGTCATTTTTGTGTTTTATGGCCTTTTTATGAGCTATTGGCCACATTTTTGGGGTTCTAGGGGGATTCGCATGGCCCGTAAGACCCGATACATGTTTGAGAGTTATGACCAAAAACTTGTCGTTCTCGCCTTTTATGGCCGTTTTCATGAGCTATTGCCCATCATTTTGAGTTTCCAAGGCGATTTACAGGTTTGAGAGTTATGACCAAAAATTCCTCGTTTTTGCGTATTATAGCCATTTTCATGAGTTATTGCCCATAATATTGGGGTTCCAGGGCGATTTAAAATGACCATAAGACCCGATACGTGTTTAAGGGCATGACCAAACAATCGTCATTTTTGTGTTTTATGGCCGTTTTCATAAGTTATTGCCCATAATATTGGGGTTCCAGGGCGATTTAAATGATCGTAAAACCCGATACATATTTGACGGCATGACCAAAAACCTTCCATTTTCATGTTTTAAGGCTGTTTTCAGGAGATATTGTCCACAATTTGGGGGTTCCAAGGCGATTTACATGTATGAGAGTCCTGACCAAGAACTCGTCGTTTGTTGCGTTTTATGTTAATTTTCATGAGTTATGACCCATATTTTTGGGGTTCTTGGGCGATTTAAAATGATCAGAAGACCCAATACAAGTTTGATGCTTGATCAAATACTCGTCATTTCCGTGTTTTATGGCCGTTTTTATGAACTATTGCCCACATTTTTGGGGTTCTAGGTGGATTCGCATGGCCTGTAAGACCCGATACATTTTTGAGAGTTATGACCAAAAACTCGTCGTTTTCGCGTTTATGGCTTTTTTCATGAGCTATTTCCCATAGTTTTGGGGTTCCAAGGCGATTTAAAGGTTTGAGAGTTATGACCAAAAACTCGTCGTTTTTGGCGTATTATGGCCATTTTCATGAGTTATTGCCCATAATATTGGGATCCAGGGCGATTTAAAATGAGCGTAAGACCCGATACATGTTTAAGGGCATGACTAAAAACTCTTCATTTTCGTGTTTTATGGCCAATTTCATGAGCAATTGCCCATAGTTTTGGGGTTCCAAGGAGATTTACATGTTTGAGAGTTATTACCAAACACTCGCTGCTTTCGCTTTTATGGCCGCTTTCACATGTTATTGCCCATAATATTGGGGTTCCAGGCAATTTAAATGACCGTAAGACCCGATACATGTTTAAGGGCATGACCAAAACTCTCCATTTTCATGTTTTATGGCCATTTTCATGAGCAATTGCCCAGCTTTGGGGTTCCAAGGCGATTTACAAGTTTGAGAGTAATGACCAAACACTCGTTGTTTTATGCTTAATGGCAATTTTCATGAGTTATGGCCCATATTTTGGGGTTCCAGGCATTGAAAACGACCGCAAGACACGATACATATTTAAGGGCATGACCAAACACTCGCTATTTTTGTGTTTTATGGCCGCTTTCATGAGTTATTGCCCATAGTTTTGGGGTTCAAGGCATTTAAAATGACTCAGAACCCGATACATGTTTGATGCTTGATCAAGAACTCGCTATTTTGTGTTTTATGGCCTTTTATGAGCTATTGGCCACATTTTTGGGGTTCTAGGGGATTCGCATGGTCTGTAAGACCCGATACATGTTTGAGAGTTATGACCAAAACTTGTCGTTTCTCGCCTTTTATGGCCGCTTTTCATGAGCTATTTCCCATCGCTTTGAGGTTCCAAGGCGATTTATGTGTTTGAGAGTTATGACCAAAATTCCTCGCTTTTATGACATAGCCATTTTCATGAGTTATTGCCCATAATATTGGGGTTCCAGGGCGATTTAAAATGACCATAAGACCCGATACGTGTTTAAGGGCATGACCAAAAACTCTCCATTTGCATGTTCTATGGCCATTTTCATGAGCAATTGCCCACAGTTTTGGGGTTCCAAGGCGATTTACATGTTTGAGAGTTATGACCAAACCCTCGTTGTTTTCGCGTTTTGTGGACGTTTTCATCAGTTATTGCCCATAATATTGGGGTTCCAGGGCGATTTAAATGATCGTAAAACCCGATACATATTTGACTAAGATGACCAAAACCTTCCATTTTCATGTTTTAAGGTCTGTTGTGAGATATTGCCCACAATTTGGGGGTTCCAAGGCGATTTACATGTATGAGAGTCCCGACCAAGAACTCGCTGCTTGTTATGCTTTTATGTTAATTTTCATGAGTTATGACCCATATTTTTGGGGTTCTTGGCGATTTAAATGACTGAAGACCCAATACAATTTTGATGCTTGATCAAATACTGCTATTTCCGTGTTTTATGGCCGCTTTTATGAACTATTGCCCACATTTTTGGGTTCTAGGTGGATTCGCATGGCCTGTAAGACCCGATACATGTTTGAGAGTTATGACCAAAACTTGTCGTTTTCGCCTTTTATGGCCGCTTTTCATGAGCTATTGCCCATCATTTTGAGTTTCCAAGGCGATTTAAGGTTTGAGAGTTATGACCAAAAATTCTCGCTTTTATGATTATAGCCATTTTCATGAGTTATTGCCCATAATATTGGGGTTCCAGGGCGATTTAAAATGACCATAAGACCCGATACGTGTTTAAGGGCATGACTAAAAACTCTTCATTTTCGTGTTTTATGGCCATTTTCATGAGCAATTGCCATAGTTTTGGGGTTCCAAGGAGATTTACATGTTTGAGAGTTATTACCAAACACTTGTCGTTTTCGCGTTTTATGGCCGTTTTCACATGTTATTGCCCATAATATTGGGGTTCCAGGGCAATTTAAAATGACCGTAAGACCCGATACATGTTTAAGGGCATGACCAAAAACTCTCCATTTTCATGTTTTATGGCCATTTTCATGAGCAATTGCCCACAGTTTTGGGGTTCCAAGGCGATTTACAAGTTTGAGAGTAATGACCAAACACTCGTTGTTTTTGCGTTTAATGGCAATTTTAATGAGTTATGGCCCATATTTTAGGGGTTCCAGGGCGATTGAAAACGACCGCAAGACACGATACATATTTAAGGGCATGACCAAACACTCGTCATTTTTGTGTTTTATGGCCGTTTTCATGAGTTATTGCCCATAGTTTTGGGGTTCAAGGGCGATTTAAAATGACTGTAAACCCGATACATGTTTGATGCTTGATCAAGAACTCGTCATTTTTGTGTTTTATGGCCTTTTTATGAGCTATTGGCCACATTTTTGGGGTTCTAGGGGGATTCGCATGGCCCGTAAGACCCGATACATGTTTGAGAGTTATGACCAAAAACTTGTCGTTCTCGCCTTTTATGGCCGTTTTCATGAGCTATTGCCCATCATTTTGATTTTCCAAGGCGATTTACAGGTTTGAGAGTTATGACCAAAAATTCCTCGCTTTTTATGACATAGCCATTTTCATGAGTTATTGCCCATAATATTGGGGTTCCAGGGCGATTTAAAATGACCATAAGACCCGATACGTGTTTAAGGGCATGACCAAACAATCGTCATTTTTGTGTTTTATGGCCGTTTTCATAAGTTATTGCCCATAATATTGGGGTTCCAGGGCGATTTAAATGATCGTAAAACCCGATACATATTTGACTGGGTGACCAAAAACCTTCCATTTTCATGTTTTAAGGCTGTTTTGTGAGATATTGTCCACAATTTGGGGTTCCAAGGCGATTTACATGTATGAGAGTCCCACCAAGAACTCGCTGCTTGTTGCGCTTTTATGTTAATTTTCATGAGTTATGACCCATATTTTTGGGGTTCTTGGGCGATTTAAAATGATCAGAAGACCCAATACAAGTTTGATGCTTGATCAAATACTCGTCATTTCCGTGTTTTATGGCCGTTTTTATGAACTATTGCCCACATTTTTTGGGGTTCTAGGTGGATTCGCATGGCCTGTAAGACCCGATACATTTTTGAGAGTTATGACCAAAAATTCGTCGTTTTCGCGTTTATGGCTGTTTTCATGAGCTATTTCCCATAGTTTTGGGGTTCCAAGGCGATTTAAAGGTTTGAGAGTTATGACCAAAAACTCGCTGCTTTTTATGACATGGCCATTTTCATGAGTTATTGCCCATAATATTGGGATCCGTATGATTTAAAATGACCGGAAGACCCGATACATGTTTTAGGGCATGACCAAAAACTCGTCATTTTCGTGTTTTATGGCCATTTTCATGAGCAATTGCCCATAGTTTTGGAGTTCCAAGGCGATTTACATGTTTGAGAGTTATGACCAAACACTCGTTGCTGCTTTTATGGCCGTTTTACATGTTATTGCCCATAATATTGGGGTTCCAGGCAATTTAAATGACCGTAAGACCCGATACATGTTTAAGGGCATGACCAAAACTCTCCATTTTCATGTTTTATGGCCATTTTCATGAGCAATTGCCACAGCTTTTGGGGTTCCAAGGCGATTTACAAGTTTGAGAGTAATGACCAAACACTCGTTGTTTTTATGCTTAATGGCAATTTTCATGAGTTATGGCCCATATTTTTGGGGTTCCGTATGATTGAAACGACCGCAAGACACGATACATATTTAAGGGCATGACCAAACTCGCTATTTTTGTGTTTTATGGCCGCTTTCATGAGTTATTGCCCATAGTTTTGGGGTTCAAGGCATTTAAATGATCAGAACCCGATACATGTTTGATGCTTGATCAAGAACTCGCTATTTTTGTGTTTTATGGCCTTTTATGAGCTATTGGCCACATTTTTGGGGTTCTAGGGGATTCGCATGGTCTGTAAGACCCGATACATGTTTGAGAGTTATGACCAAAACTTGTCGTTTCGCTTTTTATGGCCGCTTTTCATGAGCTATTGCCCATCGCTTTGAGGTTCCAAGGCGATTTACATGTTTGAGAGTTATGACCAAAAATTCTCGCTTTTTATTATAGCCATTTTCATGAGTTATTGCCCATAATATTGGGGTTCCAGGGCGATTTAAAATGACCATAAGACCCGATACGTGTTTAAGGGCATGACCAAAAACTCTCCATTTGCATGTTCTATGGCCATTTTCATGAGCAATTGCCCACAGTTTTGGGGTTCCAAGGCGATTTACATGTTTGAGAGTTATGACCAAACACTCGTTGTTTTCGCGTTTTGTGGACGTTTTCATAAGTTATTGCCCATAATATTGGGGTTCCAGGGCGATTTAAATGATCGTAAAACCCGATACATATTTGACGGCATGACCAAAAACCTTCCATTTTCATGTTTTAAGGCTGTTTTCAGGAGATATTGCCCACAATTTGGGGGTTCCAAGGCGATTTACATGTATGAGAGTCCTGACCAAGAACTCGTCGTTTGTTGCGTTTTATGTTAATTTTCATGAGTTATGACCCATATTTTTGGGGTTCTTGGGCGATTTAATATGACTGTAAGACCCAATACAATTTTGATGCTTGATCAAATACTCGTCATTTCCGTGTTTTATGGCCGTTTTTATGAACTATTGCCCACATTTTTTGGGTTCTAGGTGGATTCGCATGGCCCGTAAGACCCGATACATGTTTGAGAGTTATGACCAAAAACTTGTCGCTGCTCGCTTTTATGGCCGCTTTCATGAGCTATTGCCCATAGTTTGGGGTTCCAAGGCGATTTAAAGGTTTGAGAGTTATGACCAAAACTCGCTTTTATGACATAGCCATTTTCATGAGTTATTGCCCATAATATTGGGGTTCCAGGGCGATTTAAAATGACCATAAGACCCGATACGTGTTTAAGGGCATGACTAAAAACTCTTCATTTTCGTGTTTTATGGCCATTTTCATGAGCAATTACCATAGTTTTGGGGTTCCAAGGAGATTTACATGTTTGAGAGTTATTACCAAACACTTGTCGTTTTCGCGTTTTATGGCCGTTTTCACATGTTATTGCCCATAATATTGGGGTTCCAGGGCAATTTAAAATGACCGTAAGACCCGATACATGTTTAAGGGCATGACCAAAACTCCATTTTCATGTTTTATGGCCATTTTCATGAGCAATTGCCCAGCTTTTGGGGTTCCAAGGCGATTTACAAGTTTGAGAGTAATGACCAAACACTCGTTGTTTTATGCTTAATGGCAATTTTAATGAGTTATGGCCCATATTTTGGGGTTCCAGGCGATTGAAAACGACCGCAAGACACGATACATATTTAAGGGCATGACCAAACACTCGCTATTTTTGTGTTTTATGGCCGCTTTCATGAGTTATTGCCATAGTTTTGGGGTTCAAGGGCGATTTAAAATGATCAGAACCCGATACATGTTTGATGCTTGATCAAGAACTCGCTATTTTTGTGTTTTATGGCCTTTTATGAGCTATTGGCCACATTTTTGGGGTTCTAGGGGATTCGCATGGTCTGTAAGACCGATACATGTTTGAGAGTTATGACCAAAACTTGTCGTTTTCGCTTTTATGGCTGCTTTTCATGAGCTATTGCCCATCGTTTTGAGTTTCCAAGGCGATTTACAGGTTTGAGAGTTATGACCAAAAATTCCTCGTTTTTGCGTATTATAGCCAGTTTCATGAGTTATTGCCCATAATATTGGGGTTCCAGGGCGATTTAAAATGACCATAAGACCCGATACGTGTTTAAGGGCATGACCAAACAATCGTCATTTTTGTGTTTTATGGCCGTTTTCATGAGTTATTGCCCAGAATATTGGGGTTCCAGGCGATTTAAATGATCGAAACCCGATACATATTTGATCGCATGACCAAAAAACCTTCCATTTTCATGTTTTAAGGCTGTTTTGTGAGATATTGTCCACAATTTGGGGGTTCCAAGGCGATTTACATGTATGAGAGTCCCGACCAAGAACTCGCTGCTTGTTGCTTTTATGTTAATTTTCATGAGTTATGACCCATATTTTGGGGTTCTTGGGCGATTTAAATGACTGAAGACCCAATACAAGTTTGATGCTTGATCAAATACTCGCTATTTCCGTGTTTTATGGCCGCTTTTATGAACTATTGCCCACATTTTGGGGTTCTAGGTGGATTCGCATGGCCTGTAAGACCCGATACATTTTTGAGAGTTATGACCAAAAACTCGTCGTTTTCGCGTTTATGGCTTTTTTCATGAGCTATTTCCCATAGTTTTGGGGTTCCAAGGCGATTTAAAGGTTTGAGAGTTATGACCAAAAACTCGTCGTTTTTGGCGTATTATGGCCATTTTCATGAGTTATTGCCCATAATATTGGGATCCAGGGCGATTTAAAATGACCGTAAGACCCGATACATGTTTAAGGGCATGACTAAAAACTCTTCATTTTCGTGTTTTATGGCCATTTTCATGAGCAATTGCCCATAGTTTTGGGGTTCCAAGGAGATTTACATGTTTGAGAGTTATTACCAAACACTCGTCGTTTTCGCTTTTTATGGCCGTTTTCACATGTTATTGCCCATAATATTGGGGTTCCAGGGCAATTTAAAATGACCGTAAGACCCGATACATGTTTAAGGGCATGACCAAAAACTCTCCATTTTCATGTTTTATGGCCATTTTCATGAGCAATTGCCCACAGTTTTGTGGTTCCAAGGCGATTTACAAGTTTCAGAGTAATGACCAAACACTCGTTGTTTTTGCGTTTAATGGCAATTTTCATGAGTTATGGCCCATATTTTTGGGGTTCCAGGGCGATTGAAAACGACCGCAAGACACGATACATATTTAAGGGCATGACCAAACACTCGTCATTTTTGTGTTTTATGGCCGTTTTCATGAGTTATTGCCCATAGTTTTGGGGTTCAAGGGCGATTTAAAATGACTGTAAACCCGATACATGTTTGATGCTTGATCAAGAACTCGTCATTTTTGTGTTTTATGGCCTTTTTATGAGCTATTGGCCACATTTTTGGGGTTCTAGGGGGATTCGCATGGTCTGAAGACCCGATACATGTTTGAGAGTTATGACCAAAACTTGTCGTTTCGCTTTTTATGGCTGCTTTCATGAGCTATTGCCCATCGCTTTGAGGTTCCAAGGCGATTTAGGTTTGAGAGTTATGACCAAAATTCCTCGCTTTTTATGATTATAGCCATTTTCATGAGTTATTGCCCATAATATTGGGGTTCCAGGGCGATTTAAAATGACCATAAGACCCGATACGTGTTTAAGGGCATGACCAAAAACTCTCCATTTGCATGTTCTATGGCCATTTTCATGAGCAATTGCCCACAGTTTTGGGGTTCCAAGGCGATTTACATGTTTGAGAGTTATGACCAAACACTCGTTGTTTTCGCGTTTTGTGGACGTTTTCATAAGTTATTGCCCATAATATTGGGGTTCCAGGGCGATTTAAATGATCGTAAAACCCGATACATATTTGACGGCATGACGAAAAACCTTCCATTTTCATGTTTTAAGGATGTTTTCAGGAGATATTGCCCACAATTTGGGTGTTCCAAGGCGATTTACATGTATGAGAGTCCTGACCTAGAACTCGTCGTTTGTTGCGTTTTATGTTAATTTTCATGAGTTATGACCCATATTTTTGGGGTTCTTGGGCGATTTAATATGACAGTAAGACCCAATACAAGTTTGATGCTTGATCAAATACTCGTCATTTCCGTGTTTTATGGCCGTTTTTATGAACTATTGCCCACATTTTTTGGGTTCTAGGTGGATTCGCATGGCCCGTAAGACCCGATACATGTTTGAGAGTTATGACCAAAAACTTGTCGTTCTCGCCTTTTATGGCCGTTTTCATGAGCTATTGCCCATCGTTTTGAGTTTCCAAGGCGATTTACAGGTTTGAGAGTTATGACCAAAAATTCCTCGTTTTTGCGTATTATAGCCATTTTCATGAGTTATTGCCCATAATATTGGGGTTCCAGGGCGATTTAAAATGACCATAAGACCCGATACGTGTTTAAGGGCATGACCAAACAATCGTCATTTTTGTGTTTTATGGCCGTTTTCATGAGTTATTGCCCATAGTTTTGGGGTTCAAGGGCGATTTAAATGATCGTAAAACCCGATACATATTTGACGGCATGACCAAAAACCTTCCATTTTCATGTTTTAAGGCTGTTTTCAGGAGATATTGCCCACAATTTGGGGGTTCCAAGGCGATTTACATGTATGAGAGTCCTGACCAAGAACTCGTCGTTTGTTGCGTTTTATGTTCATTTTCATGAGTTATGACCCATATTTTTGGGGTTCTTGTCGATTTAATATGACTGTAAGACCCAATACAATTTTGATGCTTGATCAAATACTCGTCATTTCCGTGTTTTATGGCCGTTTTTATGAACTATTGCCCACATTTTTTGGGTTCTAGGTGGATTCGCATGGCCCGTAAGACCCGATACATGTTTGAGAGTTATGACCAAAAACTCGCTGCTGCTTATGGCTGTTTT